>OX422218.1:226133443-226410694 GCA_949130495.1 Sambucus nigra
TTCCTTGTGATAATAGTAGTCGGCGAGGAACCCTGGGGCAAAAAAAATCTAACTCGCGAGGAACCCTGGGTGATACTCATCATCAATAAAGAATTTGCTGTGGTCGACCCTCTAGTCGAAATAGCATGCGGCCAGGGACCCATCGTATCTGCGAGGAACCTTCAGCCATATTGGTCCCAAATGACAAACCAAAGGTCGCTGCTAATGAAACTGCAGGCGAGGAACCCCTAAGCATTGAGGGGGCACATACAAGACCAAGTGAACTATTTGTGGTAGTAGAGGAACTCTCGAAATAGAAACCAACAGCCGAGGAACCCTTGTTAGTGGCGAAACCCACATCAGCAACCTGTGACGCTGCCGACGAGGAACTCGAGACGAATTGAGGCTCCGATATCTCCCAATGAGAGACCCCTCAGTTCCGAACTGAAACTCGAGGAACCCACTGCTGCAACAACCCCAAAATGTTCCTACACCAACACTACAGACACTATATGGGTTCCTCGACCACCAAATAGTAAAGACTTACAAATTTTTCTGAAAGTAAACATAAATAAAAAAGAAAATTATTTGCAAAAAAAATTGGTTGCCCGAAATCATGATTTGATTTGACAAACCAAGAAATTCATTTGATCATTCATCAACCACCAAGGCCTGACTCGATGTCCCCCGTCCTAAACAGTAACTGAAAAAAAAAGGGAAACCTAGAATCCTCTCAACCAGGCTCGTATACAAAAAAAAAAATCTTGAATCAGACTACCTTTCAAACTCCACGAACCAAGATGATCCCAGACTTGATCAAATAAACTTTGGCTCGTAAAAGAGTTAGGTTCTTCGCTGGAGATTTCATCCGATATTTGAGGTGGGAGATCCAAAAGAATGATAGAAAATGAGAAATTTACAATCTTTACTCTGTCAGAAATGTTATCTTCTCTCAGTAGGAAGTTTTCAAACAACTGTCCTCGCAACAACATTTTTTTGGGAAGAAATTTCCTCTCTCGTACTACCTCTAGCGTGCGTGTGCAGGAGTTTGGAGTTGTTCAAAAAAAAAACCCTCTCTCAACACAAAAGGACGAGGAGGTCCAAAGATTACTAAAAAAAAAAAGAAAGAAATAAGAAACAATGGGGGCTTAAAAGCAAGTGTGCGAGGAACCCAACAAATGTCTCTTCTCGCCAATCATTTCTAAAACAGCATTTAAACAGTAAGTTTGCGAGGAGCCCAAGACAAGGAACCCAACAGCTGTGTCTTCTCCCAATTTGTTTCTAAAGCTACAAAAGAAATATCAAGGGTTTAAAAAGTTGAGTGTGCGAGGAACCCACTACGATGAATAGTCAGGTTCAACCAGTACAAAAAATATATATATATATATATATATTTATATATATTAGTAGCACAAAAAATGTTTTGGAGCGAGACACTCTAATTTTCTATCGGTCTCTCGAAGCATGATTCTTTTATGAACTCATCTACTTTATTGGATGTAAAAGAAAAGAAAAAAACTGGGATTCTAAGAAATGCACGAACAGTTCCCCCTGTTTCGAATAAGGGCAGACAGTTTTAAAAGTTGAGTTTAAAAATAGCCCTCTCGTCTATTTTATGACATTTTATAAAATATATATTGAAGCAAGGGTACATCACTCCACTTATTGTTGTAAAAAGTAAGGGATTGCCCAAATATAGCCCTCATATTTTTTTTTTGGTCTTATAACATGAAAGATATGATAAGATAAGTGTCTTGGCAAGTGCCATCTGTTTAAAAAAGTAGTGTTCTACGAAAATCATTTGTCCTTTATTAAGACAGTTGTCTTCCTCAAAACTAAGACCAGATTGGTATGTTTATTACCCATTGCTCGAAATACAAGCGAGACACCCGTAAAATATGAAATACCTTGTATCGCGCAAGATAATTGATATAATAATAAAATTATTATTATTGCTCAATAATTGTGATATTTTGGAATTTCTCAAGTTGTATCCTCGAAATACTGTATGTGATTAACTTCACATAATATTATCAGTTGATTTAAAATGCAGGGTAAAACGAAAAGAAACCCCAGTACATATAATTGTGATTTTCTCAATATAAACTTTCTAGAATAATATAAGTGTTCTTTTTATAAGAAAGTATCACAAATAAGGATCGCTTGAATTTATAATCCATATGTTTATGCTTTTAAGTTCACATAAAAAATAGGGGTTGCTTGAATTTATGACCCGAGCGTTTATGTGACCAGGGGTTTCTCAAATTTACAAACTAACTTTGTACACTTGAGTGCACAAGAATAGTGTTGCCCAAACTCATAACCCCCATATTTGCGTGTTTTAACAAAGTTTGTTTTGGGAATATTCATATTTTGATCGATAATCCTAAAATCCTCAAATTTATTTATTCAGAATAGTTCATGTGAGTAATTTCACATTTCATTAATGTTAAATAGTTTTAATAAGAATAATTCATTATGTGAAGAAAGATAAGATCCCATAATCCTTCAATCAAGCATAAATATAAGGTACAACAGTTTAGTACCTAAGGCTCCAAGGGCACCGGAGCGCTCACAGTCATGAGCAAGTGCCAAGTATAAATATAAGGTACAACAGTTTAGTACCTAAGGCTCCAAGGGCACCGGAGTGCTCACAGTCATGATCAAGTGCCAAGTATAAACATAAGGTACAACAGTTTAGTACCTAAGGCTCCAAGGGCACCGGAGCGCTCACAGTCATGAGCAAGTGCCAAGTATAAACATAAGGTACAACAGTTTAGTACCTAAGGCTCCAAGGGCACCGGAGCGCTCACAGTCATGAGCAAGTGCCAAGTATAAACATAAGGTACAACAGTTTAGTACCTAAGGCTCCTAGGGCACCGGAGCGCTCACAGTCTTGAGCAAGTGCCAAGTATAAACATAAGGTACAACAGTTTAGTACCTAAGGCTCCTAGGGCACCGGAGCGCTCATAGTCTTGAGCAAGTGCCAAGTATAAACATAAGGTACAACAGTTTAGTACCTAAGGCTCCAAGGGCACCGGAGCGCTCACAGTCATGAGCAAGTGCCAAGTATAAATATAAGGTGCGCCAGTTGAGCACCTAAGGCTCCTAGGGCACCAGAGCGCTCACAGTCTTGAGCAAGTGCCAAGTATAAACATAAGGTACAACAGTTTAGTACCTAAGGCTCCAAGGGCACCGCAGTGCTCACAGTCATGAGCAAGTGCCAAGTATAAATATAAGGTGCGCCAGTTGAGCACCTAAGGCTCCAATAGCATCGGAGTGCTCACAGTCTTGAGCAAATTCCATGCATAAACGTAAGATGCTCCAGATGAGCACCTAAGGCTCCAAGGGCACCAGAGCACTCACAGTCTTGAGCAAGCGTCAGGTATAAATATAAAGTGCGACAGTTTAGCACCTAAGGCTCTAAGGGCACCGGAGTGCTCATAGTCTTGAGCAACTGCCAAGTATAAATAAAAGGTACGACAGTTTCGTGCACAAGTCCCTCGACATTACAAGACACTTCTGCACGAGGGGGCTAATATTGAGAAGTCCTCAACCAAGTGAACAAATAGTAAAATAGCTTGGAGTGTAGGGATCCACTTATAGTGGCTCCACCTGCCCAAGATTGCAAGTTTGATAGAAAATAGCCTAGGTCGAGGGGATCCACCTTGAGTGCCCTCTCTTCCCAAACTTGATGCTACAGAATAAGACCAAGGGCGAGGGGCTCACCTCGAGTAACCCCTCCGCCCAAGATAGAAGGCCACAGAAGAAGGCCAAGGGCGAGAGGCTCACCGCGAGCAACCCTTCCGCCCAAGATGGAAGGCCGCAGAAAAAGGCCAAGGGCGAGGGGCTCACCGCGAGCAACCCCTCCGCCCAAGATAGAAGGCCCCAGAAGAAGGCCAGGGGCGAGGGGCTCACCGCGAGCATACCCTCCGCCCAAGATAGAAGGCCGCAGAAGAAGGCTAAGGGCGAGGGGCCCGTCCCGAGCAACCCCTCCTCCCAAGATGAAAGGCCCCAGAAGAAGGCCAAGGGCGAGGGGCTCATCGCGAGTAACCCCTCCGCCCAAGATAGAAGGCCACAGAAGAAGGCCAAGGGCGAGGGGATCATCGTGAGTAACCACTCCGCCCAAGATAGAAGGCCACAGAAGAAGGCCAAGGGCGAGAGGCTCACCGCGAGTAACCCCTCCGCCCAAGATAGAAGGCCACAGAAGAAGGCCAATGGCGAGGGGCTTACCGTGAGTAACCCCTCCGCCCTAGAAGGCCACAGAAAAAGGCCAATGGCGAGGGGCTCACCGTGAGTAACCCCTCCGCCCAAGATAGAAGGCCACAGAAGAAGGCCAAGAGCGAGGGGCTCATCGAGAGTAACCCCTCCGCCTCAGATAGAAGGCCACAGAAGAAGGCAAAGGGTGAGGGGCACACCGCGAGCAACCCCTCCGCCCAAGATGAAAGGATCCAGAAGAAGGCCAAGGGCGAGGGGCCCATCGCGAGCAACCCCTCCGCCCAAGATGAAAGGCCCCAGAAGAAGGCCAAGGGCGAGGGGCTCACTGCGAGTAACCCCTCCGCCCAAGATAGAAGTCCACAGAAGAAGGCCAATGGCGAGGGGTTCACCGTGAGTAACCCCTCCGCCCTAGAAGGCCACAGAAGAAGGCCAAGAGCGAGGGGCTCATCGAGAATAACCCCTCTGCCTCAGATAGAAGGCCATAGAAGAAGGCAAAGGGCGAGGGGCACACCGCGAGTAACCCCTCCGCCCAAGACAGAAGGCCACATAGGAAGACCAAGGGCGGGGGCCTCCATCGCGAGTAACCCCTCCGCCTAAGAGGAAAGGCCAACAGAAGAAGTCCAAGGGTGAGAGGCTCACCTCAGTTAACCCCTCCGCCCATGTTTTTACTGAGATAAGGAGGTCCACTATAAGTGTCCTCATTTACAAAACTTGGGATGAAGTGACATAACATTTAATGACCCTAAGGGGAATGATGAAGAAATCCTAGGGTCCCAGAAAATAAATGAATTTATGGCGTACAAAGCCTTTTGGTCTACCCAACACAAAAGACTTTGCACGAGGGGCTAATGTAGAAGGGTGTCTACCTATAAAAAAAAGTTAAAATATTGTTTTATTAAAAAATACTGATAAGAAACCCAGGGTCCCGACAGAAACTCATATTGAGAAGGAACCCCCCCGGGGTCCCGGTAGAAACTCATATTGAGCAGGAACCCCCCGGGGTCTCGACAGAAACTCATATTGGGCGGGAACCCCCCAAGGTCCCGGCAAAAACTTATATTAAGAAGGAACCACCCTAGGGTCCCGGCAGAAACTCATATTCAGCAGGAACCCCCAGCGCCACTGCAAGTATCAGCGCCGCTGCAAGTGTCAACGAAGCTGCAAGTGTCAGCGCCGCTGCAAGTGCCAACGCCGTTGCAAGGTCCAGCGCCGCTTCAAGTACCAGCGCCGACACAAGGGTCAGCGCCGCTTCAAGTATCGGCGCTGCGACAAGGGTCGGCGCCGTCTCAGGTATCAGCGACCGCTTCAAGTGTAAGCGCCACTTCAAGCATCAGCGCTACCTCGGGCGTCAGCGCCACTTCGAGCGTCGGAACCACTTCGAGCGTCGGCACCGGGACAAGGGTCGGCGCCGCCTCACATGTCAGCGCCGATTCAAGCATCAGCGCTACCTCAGGCATTAGCGCCACTTCGAGCGTCGACGCCACTCCGAGCGCCGGCGCTGGGACAAGGGTCGGCGCTGCCTCACATGTCAGCGCCGATTCAAGCATCAGCGCTACCTCAGGCGTCAGCGCCACTTCAAGTGTCAGCGCCACTTCGAGCGTCGGCGCCACTCCGAGCGCCGGCGCCGGGACAAGGGTCGACGTCGCCTCACATGTCAGCGCCGATTCAAGCATCAGCGCTACCTCAGGCGTCAGCGCCACTTCAAGTGTCAACGCCACTTCGAGTGTCGGCGCCACTCCGAGCGTCGACACCGCGACAAGGGTCGGCGCCGCCTCACATGCCAGCACCGCTTCGAGCGCCAGCGCCACTTCGAGCGTCGGCGCTACGACAAAGGTCGGCGCCGCCTCACATGTCAGCGCCAATTCAAGTATCAGTGCCACTTCGAGCGTCGGCGCCACAACAAAGGTCGGCGCCGCCTCACATGTCAGCGCCAATGCAAGTATCAACGCTACTTCGAGCATCGGCGCCACTTCAAGTGTCGACGCCGCTGCAAGCGTCGGAACCACGTCACGTGTCGACACCACTGCAAGTGTCGGCGCCACTCCAAATACCAGCACCGATGCAGGGGTCCGCGCCGCCGTAAGGGTCGGCGCCGTTTCAAGCGCCAGCGCCGCTTCAAGGGCCACTGCAGTAATGACAGTTGAGAGAGTCGGCGTCACCGCAAGAGTCAGCGCCACTGCAAGGGTCACTGCAGAAATGTTATTCGAGAAGTGCTGCTACAGGAGTTTTCATCATGAAACAAGAGTCTCTAAATGAACAACATCACTAACACTTTGCTTTCTTGTACAGGTAGCCTAGTCGAGCAAGCAGGGCTCGAACAGGCGTGTTGGGACCTCCTGGGAGTTTTGGCTTGGCGGCTGAGGGACAAGGTATGTTGAGCAAGCTCAACCACTTAGCACTATAGGATTGAGAGAATACTAGTAGGAAGACCCAGAAGTTACTCGAGACTACGCATACTCACATTTGGTCACAAGTGAAGTAAGCAGCCAAAGAGCTGGGTACTCACAATAAAAATAAACTCTTTATAAGAAAATGACATTTCCAGAAGAGGGGGTCCTCGAGGTTCCTCCCAAGAAAAATAACACTTTTAGAGGGGAGGAGGCCTTAAGGTCTTCTCTCTCAAAGATTTGCAAAATTGCACCACAAGTTACCGTTTCAAAAGATAACTACCAAAATCTTCTATTTTGTCTCCATTAGGGGACATATGTGCTTTTTGAGTTTTGGTCGGCGCCAGGTGGCGCCTGCAGAGGGGACAGGCAGACTGCCTGCAGGTAGGGACAAATGGTACACTTCAGACATTGTTCCCCACCAACTCTCTCAATTTTGGCGCCCAAAATTGCCAGCTCACCCCTTACGCCCATGTATAAATAGACCTCTGGGCAAGGTCGAAAGAAAGAGATATACAAGAAAAATTGCACTGTTACTCTGCTAAAATATCACCAGACCTACCTAGTATTCTCTCCCTGCTCATTCTCTTAGTGCTGAGTGCCTTGTTCCTTCACTCCCCACTGACAGCCATCACTCTCAAGTGTTTCCCTTGAGAAAATTGCTATTTTTGCTGTGAAAGTTCATCTTCTTGCAGGGAGTGAGTTGAAGCTTGAGTTCCATTGTTACCAGAAGGAGAAGTTTTCTTCAGAAGTTGCACCAGGAGACCTTGAAGACTTGTAGATAGTGTCCATTGGAGTGGGTCACGCCTCACCCTTTCCAGTTATTCATAGACCCCAGTCTCACTACCCTCTTACAGTTTTATTTTTTTTTTAGAGATTTGTGAGGAGAAATTTTGTATGAGATTTAATTGAGCGGGTATTATTGCAAACTACTTGGATGCTCAATTAAGAGGGTTGTATACTTCAAATTGGAGGATTGGAGTCAATTAAATTCTAGAGATTTGTTTGATTGTTCTTCTCTTTTCTCTTTTATATTAAATGCCTATTGATTATTTGATTATCATGCTTTATATTATGTTAGGCTAAATTCCCTTTCAAGGGGTGGGGTGAACCCTTATTTGATATTATTTTAATTTAATTAGTTTGATTACTTGAAAATTCCCTTTGAATATTAATTTTGACCCCTCACCCTTAAATTTACGCCTCGAGAGAGGGTAAATGTTTTTAGAGAGAAAATCGAATTTTTAAGTTATAACACCCATTTTAGATTCGAACTAGAGATATGAGTTTCTTAAGTGGGGTATTATTACTTGAATTTCAACTCTAAATTTATTTTCTAAGATTTACATAAATTTTAATCGATCGATCCTAGTGGGTGATTAATTAAAAAGAGTGTAGATCTATTTTTCTAGAATTGTGGGGTGTTAAACTTAATTTTCTAAAAGGTTACTATTAAAATTACATTTGGAACGAGAGTTGATTTGTAAGTTTGATATTAATTTTGGAGAATTTAATTAATTAAATTAATTAATTAGAATAGCTAAAATTTGTGGTGTAATCCCACTCCTTGATTGTTCTCAAATTTATTTACCTCATTTATCTCATATTTTTGTGGTAGACTTTATTCTTCATTTTAGACACTTTTTAGTTTGTAATTTGATCTTCCATATAGTTTAATATTATTTCACCTCTCCTCACCTAATTGTTTTAATATTTGAAAAAGCTAAAAAAAATAGAAAAAGCAAAAGCCCAAAAAGAAAATAAAATTGAATTACAATTGAGTTTGTCTCTAGCTTACCCCCTTGATGTGGATTGATACCTTTACTTACCTCTACGTTTTAAATTGTTATATTTTGTAGGTAATTTGAGGATTTTGATTAGAGGAGATTTTCAAGCAACGCTGAAAAAAATACGCGCAAAAGGTTTTTTTATCACTTATAAATTTCAAAAGAGGGATTCTCACTACACACTCTCACACTTAAAGCATATTTATCTCTATGCACACATATAAAAGAAGTCCTCCGTTTGAATTTATGGGTTAAAACCCACTCTAAGTTATCTTCAAACTATGTGAAATTTTATGCCCCTTAGGCTACGTAGGCATCTTGGGTAAATCCTTAGACTCGAGTCCTCCTTTATACACATTTGTCTGTTTTGTGCAAAATAGCTTAGCGACTCTATCTCCACATATTACCCCACATCAAATATGGTTGAGCGCCCTGTGAAAGGGAACAATTCCGCGCGCACATAGGAAGAAAGTTGGGGGAATCCCTCCTCGAACCCTCCTCGGAAGGGCCACAATGGCAGCTCCGTTGGGGATGTTTTAAGAGGACTAGACTCTATTTTCTACATGGGTGTTATTATTTTCTGCATATGTGCGTATGCACCTACCTGTATGCTCCCTTTTCTCCTCTATATACTTTTTGTGTGCATCTCTCTCATGCATATATCACTTTTCACTCACTTATACAATTCACACACTTGTATACCCCACATCGATGATGGTTGAGTGCCTCGAGAAAAGGGCACAATCCCGCGCTCACACTGAAAGAAAGGTGGGGGAATCCCTCCTCAAACCCCCCTCGGGATGGCCATAGTGGAAACTCCATTGGGGGACATTTTAAGTGGACTAGACTCTATTTTCTACATGGGTGTTATTCTTTTCTGCATATGTGCGTATGCACCTACCTGCATGCTCCATTTTCTCCTCTATCTACTTTTTGTGTGTATCTCTCTTATGCATATATCACTTTTCACTCACTTATATACTTCACAAACTTGTATATACTCTCCATGTACACTTCACACGCTTACACTTAGCTTCACTTTCTACTCACATGCTTCACACACCATGTAGAATATCCATGCTTAGGATTCACTAGCACACGCCCACACTCCCCACACTTGTATATATCTCCATGCTCACTTACACTTATCACACACCACTTGTAGTTGATCCATGTATAGGATCACTACCACATACACTCACTTGTATATATTCCCATGTCACTTATTCACTCACATATATCCATGCGTAGTATAGTCTTCATGCTAGATTTACTTTTTACTTGTATATTCTCCCTTATTAGTATAGTGCGCCTTTTACTCCTCATGGAAATAAAAAATGAGAAATACTCTCTCTCTCCCCCTCTCTCTCCATAATGTGCTAATTAAGCCTCATGCATTAAGCACACTAAATCACCAAGAGCATGGCAATATTGACCAAAGTTTTGTCCCCTTCCATGGGGTCACTTTGTGATGGGCGTTGGTCATGTGAGTCGCAGTTAGCCTAAGCGATATGACTCTCACCTTCTATTGGCCTCCTTCTTTTGACGCATATTGAGCGATTCTCCCCTGCATCGTACCATTTGATCGAACTGACGACGGGAGGTATATGACAGGGAACCCGTTCATGTATGTCGAGCATATAGAATTTCCTCTCACACGTACTGTCCTGACGAGGTATATAGTGAGGCAACTCACGTACACTCAGGTATATCAAATGGCTTGTCCACACGTACCGTTGAATGATTGCCCTTATAGGCAAGAGGTATATAACGGAAGTCATGCCAAATGGATGAGACCTCCCACTAACTCAATAATTACATAAACCTTATATAGGTGTCAAACCTAGGGTACTCATGTTTAGTTTGCCGATTACCATGCGAAACTCTGTCAAATTTCGGGTCGGCATACTGCCCGAATTTTTGTGTTATTTTTCCTTTTTCCCCAAAACAGGACCTGTCCGTGATCTAAGAAACAAGTCAAATCGTGTCTTAAATATTTTCAGATCCTATTTTCCCATGCTCGGGTCCTGTCCGATATTTTTTCCACATTTAGACGAAACTAATACAAGTGAGAACCTAGTAATAACATTAATTATAATAATCTTGTTAATATTCCTCTTCTTTTTTCCTCATTTTTCAAAAACCAAAAATAGCAAAAACATTTTTTCTCCTCCTTTTGAAATACCAATAATTTTCTCCATTCTTTCAAAAATAAATTTGAACTGTTTTCCCTCTCAGGTCGATCGCAAACTCGATTTTGGTCTGGCTCCCCATTGGCTTCGGTCTACCATTAAACAACCCCGAAGCTTCGCCGGTTCTTCTGCTACTTCATCTGAGTTTGGGATTTACCTTTATGTTCTCTTCATAGAGAACACTAAAAACCGAATGTACAACCCAATTTGATGATCGTCTTAGCCTAACTCATTGCTAAGATTAACAACCTTCAAACTGAGGTCTATAAAATGTAGCGTCACCGGGCCCAGATTCTCGAAGAACCCTTGGTTCTCTTTTCTCGTGCTATGGTTTCACCTGCTCCCGTGCCTGTCTGGGTCCCAAAAGAGTACCAGTATGCTTCGCGTGCCCCACCTGCCAATGGGCTGCCTCCAGCTCAACTCCTTATTCCAAACCTTACCCAATCAGGGGCTAACCTGCCAGTACCCGTGGATCCCAAATAGGAGGAACTGAACAAGGTCAAGGAGGACCTCAAACTGCTATCAAAGAAGTTCGACCACGTCAAGATATCCAGGAAATACGTGGACTACACCCATATTTCTCCCTATCTAAAGACTGATAGAGAAGTTTAAGATGCCAGACATTAAGAAATTCGGGATAAGTGGACCCTCAATTGTTCACTTTCGAAGCTGTCACCGATCCATGACCCTCCTCGGTGCCTTCGAAGAGATAATATTCTATATGTTTGAGCAGACCTTAAACGAAAGTTCCCTACAGTGGTTTCTATCTCTCAAAGAATCCAGGATCCGTAGATAGGAGGATGTCACCCGAGAATTCATGTCTTAATACAAGTACAATGAGGAGCTAGAGGTTACGCACTGAGATCTAAAGCTTCTTAAGAAAAACCTTGGGGAAACAATTAGTAGCTTCATAAGAAGGTGGAGATAAAAAGTTTCTACCATGGCCAATAGAGCCTCAGAGGAGGAATAAGTCAGTATTGTGAAGAAGAACTTCTTTCCTCATATCCAAGTATCCATCCCTTCGCGAAGCTAATGTAGAAATTGAGTAAGGCATTGATAAATTTGAATATAAGCCAAAGAAAGTGACCGAACAATTCACTCCCCGAAAGTATGAGAATCCCGCCAATGCTACGGTCTCAACCATCAATAACATTTCCTAACCTTCTACCTCTTGGGCACCCAAAAGTCGCCCTAATACTACTAAGAAAGTACACGGAGCTTCATGCTCCCCTATCCAAAGTCTACTAGGCCTTGTTAAGCTGAAATCTCATCAAAACCTTAAACCCCCGTCCATTACCAAATTCACTTCCTAAAACCTTCAAACCCAATGTCTGTTGTGGTTTACACCAATCCACAGGTTATAACACTGACTAATTTTTCGTCCTTAGAAATGTGATCCAATGCCTAATTAATCGAGATATCATTGTCCCACCGACTAATCTTAAATCCAACACCACTCATAACCCACTTCCACCACATACAAATGCTATCTTTCTAGAAAGTGACCTAGAATTTGACCCATTTACTCAAATCGTGCCCATCAAAGCACCCATCGCCCCTATAACTCACCCAGACCTCTTAAGGTTTACCCATATTTTCTCCTACACCCTACCTACTTCACCGATCAAGATTTGTCGCTCCTTACGAGGGTCTACATCACCATCCACACCCGATCTGAGGGAAAAAATATGGAGTTACCAGCTGTATTGAACCAACTCTTAGAGTTTGGGTTGAAATTGCCCGTCGAGATGACTATTGATTGTCGCAAATTCAGTGGCTTGTTCATGGAAGCTCGAAAGTGGGCTAAAAAATCAGATGAATAGGTGGTTACTATTGAAGAAGTCAGTTTAGATAATTCGGTACAGACTATGGCCGACATATTTCGACAGACAAATGAAATTTGTAGCATTTTTGAGTTACTCACCGCTTTGAATCTTCAGGGACGGTTAGTCATTTCACTCCTGCACCTCCCCGCTGAGTGGGAAGATTTGTATGATAAAGCTATTGAGCTTATTTAATGTATTTATTACTCTTAGCAAGAGGACATAATCGCGATAGAATGGGGGGACAATTTTGATAGCTCAGATGATGAACCAAGTCAGGAAGAATTTAGCCTGTGTGGAATGATATCCTTCAAAGATCTGTTAAGAGAAATCAATAAGGTGGCCATTCAGCCCAAGGTAGACGAATCCAAGGGATTCGTGTTCTTACCTGTCTCAGTGAATCACATGACCCGATTAGGGAGACATTACAAAGACCCAATTCCCCATGCAATCGAAACAGATAGAGGAAAGGGAGTTGTTGAAGAACTTCCCATGCCAAAAATGACCATTGTAGAGACCAAAGTCCTTGACCAGATAAGGAATACCCAAAACAATATCACCCTTTGAGAGCTTTTTATGTCCTTTCAGTTGCACCGAAATGCTTTCATAAAGCTCCTCACCGGATCCACAGTCCCTCCTTCCACTACTCCCAAAGAAGCTATAAATATGGTGGGGTCCATGACCTCTTCCAAACTTCTCTCCTTTTTTGAAGAAGAGATACCGAAGTTCAACCTTAATCACAATTATGCCCTCAAAATCTCCTTTGAAGTCTTGGGATTGACAGTCAAACTATCACTTGTTGACAACAGATCTTCTCTCAATGTCTGTCAATTCAGAACATTCAACTGCTTGGGACTGAAAGTTAGTGATCTCACTCCCACTTTTGCCGCTATGCGTGCTTATGATAATACCCACCGAGGGGTAATGGGGTCTATAAAACTCCCACTAGGGGTTGCACCTATTAATATTTTCACCTAGTTTCAAGTCATCGACGTACTTATATGTTTTAATCTACCCCTTAACCATCCATAGCTGCACAACATTAGGGGGATATCTTCTTCTCTTCATCAGATACTGAAATTCTTCGCCAAGGGTCAAGTTATCACCATTTTTTTTGGGTTGGGGGGTGGGGTGGGGGACGACAGTACATACAATGCCTCCACTAGCAATACAGTATTAAAATCCACTATGCGACGAATGACATGCTCCTTTATTGCTTCAAAGTTGATTCCAGTAGGAGATAATTTCAAAGACTGAGTTTGTACTGAACACAATCCTCATGGAAACATCAATATGATTCAGATGTTCAAGAACATGCACTTTTTTCTTGGGATGGGGCTAGGGCGACGCCCACAAGGGATTCTTAAGCCCATATTCTTGAAGGATGCCTTACCCCCATGTGGCCTAGGTTACCAGCCTTCACTATAGGAACTCAAAGCACTCCACCGACCAAGACCAAAAAGACTTTTAGAAGATGAAAAGACTATTTTATAAGACTCTTTGAATGGAAGATTTGTAACTCCCTGACCCGGATTTAAAGGTTAATAAAGGATCAACCCGATCCTCTTCGTACGTTAATTATGAAGTGCAATAAAACAAGCTAAATAATGTTTCTAATTTAGTTTTATTATTATTTAATGTTACTCTTGTTAGCACGCGATTCCAATTATTATCAACTACGTGATAGGACCCAAGGGGAGTGCCCCCATGTCCAAGTAACCAGAGCTACTAATCGTAAATACAAGTAACTACTTACTTGTATAACACTCTCAAAGTACGGAACGTCATGCAACATGCCGAAACAAAAGGAGGGATGTGAGCCGAATGCTCAGTGGAATTATATACAAATGCAGTATAGAAATGAACGACAAAAAGGAATACTCACACGCTACACTACATGCATGTGAAAATACGTATATATCTACATATATATGATTGGAAAACACATGCGCCAATGTATGAAACCGTTTTGTTTCAAAACGTTATTTGACCCCTTTTATCTTCCTCATCCTTACAAAATAATCATTTTGTATTTTAAGCTTAGAACTAGCATATTCTTCCATTAACTTACCCAATTAGACAATTTACAACTGTTGTGGAAATCCTTTCATTCTCTTTCAAACATTTATTTCTAAACATTATTAACTCACGCTGAGTTATTAATTATTACTTAATACTCTCTTTCAATGCATACACACACACACCGTGTTTAGAAAATACTCATTTTCCTTTGAAAGCTTTATATAATACACGTTTGTGTTTATTATGATTCAAACCTCATTAAGTAGCTTAAACATCGTTATATCATCTTATTGAACCATCCCATATTGCCACATGAAAATTAAACATTTAATGCGTTATTCTTATATTAGTAAATCAATGAATTAATGCCATTCATTTATCCCCCTTTCATGAATATTCAATTCATAAATTAGCATTATCTTTAGGAATTCCGCCAACACACATCATAACACACACACACCCACGGTTTCACAGAATTTCACTGTCCGACACTAAGGGCAGCTTATCCCTGCTTATTTATTTAACCCGACATCATCCAAAGCCTTGGACTTAACCGTCCATTTTTCCATTATACTTGGAAAATTTTTACTTTCTCCTTAAGTCCTTTATTTTACACACAAGTTGATTTTATACAAAAAAATATTCACATTTTAGGACTTAATTTAATTTCACCCATACTAGTATAAAAATATTCATTAACATTTTATTTCGTGAAATGTTCCACGTTAGGTAATTTATCAATTTACCCTTTATTTATCAAAATTTGCAGTTAAATTTCTTAACAAATGTCATTTACCCAAAATAATCCTTAAGTTTCCAACTTAGCATTTTAACGCTTTAGTCATTTTAACACTTTGTTTACATCATGATTTTCCCCAACTTTCATCCTTGTCACTTCAACAATTTTATCTAATAAAATTACATCCTTTACACTAGACTAAAACCTTCCTTTGTCTTACTTTATGTTTAAACCCCCAATAAGACCTCTTCTAAACCTGCTCGCATATTTATTCACAAATACTACGAGTTTATATGCATAGAAAATGAACTATAGATGCTAAAATCCTATCTACGAATTAAGCGAGCATTTCTTTCTAGAATTTTGTACTTTTCATAGCAACGTACTTTTTAAGTAAGTAAGACATTCTTAACTTCCTTAAACTCGAAAATGGACATTTTAAATCATAAGGTCCTCCGTTTTACAACAAACTTGAAAATTTTGATTTCATAAATATTTGACAACATTAATCGTTTTTCACATTTTTATTTCATAAAAATGTCCATTATACCTTTTTATTAGGATTACGCACAAATAATACTTTCTTGCAATTTTATTCTGTAAAAATGTCCCATATTTCCTTTTTAGTAGAAATATACACGAATAATATTTTACTACATTTTCATCTTACTTAAAAATGCATATTTTCAGTTTAGCATTTTATTCATCGGAATCCTACTCTCAAAACCAACAATGATAAGACTACTATATACACTGAATAGAGCCTCAAATATAAAGAGTAGGTTTATCCCACCTCAAACACTGCAATAATGGTGATGGTGTTGAAGAAGATGGGTGACTCCCCCACCTCCAAAGGTGGCCTTAAAGGGAGTCACAATGCCCTTCTTCCAAGCTCCCATGAAAAGCTCCAATAACATTTCAAAAATGCCTCCTCTACCTCCAAACTAACCCCCTTCAAACCCTTATACAACTCTAAATATTACACCCTTTTCAACCCAACAAATAACTCCAATATTTCGTATCATATTTTTTAACAGTGGAGATACAGTTTTTTCTGGTGTTAAGGTATTTTCTAGGGCCTTTAATGGTTGAATACCGTGAGATCTTGAGGAGGAATAATAATGGACTTCCTTTTTTTCTAACATCACTCGACTCCCTTTAATATATACACATAAGAGGCCGATTCATTAAATTTTGGTCAATGGTGGCAACACATTTGCAGAACCCATGACTTGATAAGTCTCTTTCATCTTCCCTTAACCTGCTTCATTTTGTGTTCCTCGATTAAGAATACATGTCCATGCTGATCAAACTTTTAGTAGTGAAGATGGCAGGCTTAGTTTTCCTTTTGTTGTATTCGTGTTCCCTTATTTCATCCCAAGACAAAAGCTCGTAATACATATATACATACCCACGTTAAGGAGGTTTCAAATTTTTCATTTTTAAATTTTTTTTTACTATCCCTATCAGTTCGTACCACCTATGCCTGTACCTATATTTTCAGTCTCGGAATATGTAAATGGTTGTGTCCTTTTGATCACCAAGTCCCACAAATCGTACAACCTCGTGGCTTTCATTGATGAGTAGTAATAGGATTTTTAGTTATATAGTTCATACATATAAATAATGCGTATGTTAATGCTTTCACTTTTACAATGTCAACAATGATACCAAACCCTCCACAATTGTTGACCCAAGGGACCCACATGTGTTTTTGATTTTCTTCACTTGAAAATCCACAAACCAATCATCCACGTGCTATAAAATATTGACATCTTATTCACTTGACTACTATTGTTAACCAAGGGCCCCCTGTTACTTTTTTTCCTTTAGAAACTCAAGAACTAACCTATATTGTTTTTTAAACTTTCGACCTAAGGGTCTTATTCCTCGTATTTTTTTAGACTAATCGTTTGGACTTCTGGATTGTTCTATACAAGGCGTGCAAGGATCGAGACCTCCACGCAAAACATATTAATTTTCGATTTTCTCTTCATAATAATATTCCTTATATTTTTGTGAGACAAAAAATATATTCACAATATTTTTTTGACCGTCCGAGACATCCTAAACAATACACGCAAGAAACAGGACCTCCGCACAAAACATATTTTTTTTCGATTTTTCTTTGCATGGTAATATTCCTTATATTTTTGTGAATCAAAAAACATATTCACAATATTTTTTTGACATTTCGAGACGTCCTAAACAATATGCGCAAGAAACGAGACCTCCGCGCAAAACATATTTGTTTTCGATATTTCTTCGTATGGTAATGTTTCTTATATTTTTGTGAGTCAAAAAACATATTCAAAATATTTTTTTGACCTTCCGATACGTCCTAAACAATACGCGCAAGGAACGAGACCTCTGTGTAAAACATATTTTTTTTTTCGATTTTTCTTCACATGGTAATATTTCTTATATTTTAATGAGTCTGAATATATGGTCGGAATATTTTTTTGACCTTTCGTGACGTCCTAAACATTGTGCACAAGAAATAGGACCTCCGCGCAAAAGTATTTTTTTTCGATTTTTCTTCTCATCGTAATATTCCTTATATTTTTATGAGTCTAAATATATGGTCAGAATATTTTTTTGACTTTTCGATTTTCCTAAACATTGCGCGCAAAACTAGACTTTCGCAGTGTCGCACGCCATCGGGTAATTAGTACTCAAGCTCGCGTAGCATTCATTGCTTGTCCGATTCGCATGAAGCTTGACCAAAGTGTTTTAAATAACTATACAAATGCAAATCATAACTCATGCGAGTACATGCAACATAAAAATCTCATAAACAGAACGTCGCTAAATAAAAGGATAATCGTACAAGTACAATTTAAAAGTGCGGGTATTACATTCTCCCCTCCTTAGAAAATTTCGTCCTCAAAATTCTTGGTCATAAACTTAGAATCCAAATATCTTCAACCTGTTTTCAATCCTAGGGCATCCTCAACATTATAAACTAACACCCAAAGATTTCGCTTTTCTTTAATCACCATTGCTAATCCAAGTACGACGAACCCTAAGGTCTTTTTTCCAGTTGTCAGGCATGCCTAACATATTCATTTAAAAAAAAACTCGAGACGACCGGTACTCGCAAAATATCATACTATCACTAATGAATTCATTATCATGGGTCATTTCCATGCTAAGGTTCACAACCTACGTCTCCTCAAGCAAATCTTTGGATCACGACTAGCTTAGGCTGATTCAATCTCAGCACATATAATCAAACACATCAATGATCGTTAAGATAGTCACCTTATCACGTAGGCCTACCCGATCGATATCTTCTATGATATCCTTACGCTAACTTAGGGTCATCGTAAGCGTCACAACACACATATATACGAGCGAGTCCATCCTCGATCCGCCCACTTCTAAAAAAATTTAAGACACTAATATCTAATACTTTATTAGGTTCTAATACTCACAATGTTCTCTAGTCACAACCTCGGGACACACGACCAAGTCGTGACCATTCACACTGAAACACATTACCCTAAAGAAAAATAACCAGGAAACTCCTGCAACTACATGGAATAATGCGAGGCCATGCAAACACACACCTAGTGTAGAATAAGGGTGTTTCCAAGGAAGAGCACTCTTATATACCGTGACGCATCAACACAACTGGCTTATCCCGCATTACTACAGAGCTTATGCCGCACTACACCCGAACCATAACTGATCAATAACTTCCCATTGCCGGGATCAAAGAAGTCACAAGGAATGCAACGAATCAAGCGACCACCACACCAAAAGAAAATAGTCAATTTATGGCAACAAACTGTGCCACATGAAGTGCGAACCCATATTGTACCCTTAAAGTCTATACCCCTCACCGATATCCAATAAAGTTTTAGACTTGTCAAAAACCTTAACATGACCCATTAAACTGTACGAGTCCTAATTACGAATCCTCCATCCTTGCCAGACGAGCGGGATACAAAACTAATTTCTTCGAGAGGCTGAAACACAAGGCTTCCCTCCCTAGAACCAATGCTACCTTTTTCATCATTTGTAACTATTTTATATTAAGGATAAGTTATATCTTATGGCATGCATCACTAATTATCGACCTGCCATTCCTAAGCTTTCATAATTTCAACCTGGGGTAGCTAACCTCAGTTTTCGAGATCACACTAACAAGTGAAGCACAATGCTCATATAGTTTCCATCATTCAACTCACGGGATGCTACTATGGCTCTTAATAATGTCCTACATGATCCCAGGTCGTAACTATTCTAATGACATCTCAAACATTTAAACATTATCCTCGCCTAGGACCTAATGATTCTCCTTACTAGAGTAGTACTAAGCCATACGGGTAGCCCACATAGGTGCTATAATCAAGCTTAACACTCCTTTTCGAGTGTTATCTCTAAAACCATAATGAACATTATTATGTTTTAAGTCTCCTAAGTGCATAATCTAGCACTCATTAACCTATTTTCGGCATTATCCTTAAGAGTCATATCACGACAACAGCTTATAAACAAAATCCATGGCACTAACTCCAAGTACTCCCATAAATCAACATGACCTCAACATTCTACTATCATCAATGATTTACAATTACTATGTAGGATTCAATACCATAATGATTCCCAATGCTTTATAGGTGATAACACCGTACTTAGTCATATCTCTATACAGTCTACACACCTATCACGGGAAACCACGATTCGCATCATAACCTATGTTACGTAACCTCAAATTTACCACTATGACATGTTTATCACCATATACACCTTGATACAACTTTGATTTCTTTCCACCCTTCATGGAGGAGATAACAATTCAATCATTTCCTAAAATGGTCATACACACCCTAGTGTAAGAATCGTTACGTCAGAAACTTATCATTCATTACAACTGATCGTGGCTACCAACTCACAACCCCAAGTCATCAATCCTAGTCACTACGTGTTATACCAACTGTAAGACTATGAACTTTACATAATAAGGAAATCCGAATGTTTCAAGGAGATAGATCCTTGTTATTGTAATACACGAAGCACAATATAAAGTTCACTATTACTAGGGAGTGTCTATCACTTGTAGTAATAACTCATTAGCTAATCCATAACACATATCTCCAAGGCACTATAACCTGAGATCAGACTCATCATGACATATAACTTAACCTTTTTTAACACTCAGCTATGGCAACTAGCTTGTCTCACTACATAGCCATCACACTCATTTGTTAGATCACAAACTATCACCACTATAAAACTTTGGACCAATACCTTAGGCACCACACGAGACCCTATTCCTTAATACCATTTCATTTTTTTTTCTAAGACCATAATTCAATGCCGTCATTTCTAACACTAAGTCCCAAGGACTATATAGATTCATTCTCAAATCACCCTGAATCAATATGATTATCTAAACCCAAATCACAATTAAGTCATTTAGGCCTTCTAATTTTCATAGAATTATTTATTCACAAGCCATGCTATTTAGTCACCTAACCCCGTAGATGAAACCACAAGCATACTAGCTAAAATGCAACTAAAATCATGAAAACATTTTAATCATCAAACTTCCTCATGATACACAAGCCTAAGGTGCCACCACCTAATGAACTACATCAAAGTTGGATACTTGCTAGCTAACACTACCAGAACAAATGCAGTGGAATAAGAATGGCTACTAACTTAGCCAATTATCGACTAAAAGAGAATGGCACAACATGATCAAGACCTCTACTTTTCCATCAAGGTACAAATCGAAACCGTCACCAAGCACGCATGATCGGCTCCAACCAACAGCAACGCTGAAAGATCCACTACCAACCTCACCACGTCACACCCGAAAGGAACATGAACCTAAAGCTTCGATACCAACTTGTAACACCTCGACCTATATTTAAAGGTTAATAAAGGATCAACCCGATCCTCTTCGTACGTTAATTATGAAGTGCAATAAAACAACCTAAATAATATTTCTAATCGAGTTTTATTATTATTTCATGTTACTCTTGTTAGCATGCGATTCCAGTTTTTCAACTACGTGATAAGACCCAAAGGGAGTGCCCCCAAGGCCAAGTAAACAGAGCTACTAATCATAATTGCAAGTAACTACTTACCTGTATAACACTCTCAAAGCACGGAATGTCATGCAACCTGCCGTAACAAAAGAAGTGATGCTAGTCGAATGCACAGTGGAATTATATACAAATGCAATATGGAAACGAATGGTAGAAAGGAATACTCACACGCTACACTACATGGATGTGAAAATATGTATATATCTACATATATACAATTGGAAAACACATGTACCAATGTATGAAACTGTTTTATTTCAAAAACGTTATTTGACCCCTTTTATCTTCCTCATCCTTACAAAATAATCATTTTGTATTTTAAGCTTAGAACTAACATATTCTTCCATTAACTCACCCAATTAGACAATTTACAACTGTTGGGGAAATCCTTTCATTTTCTTTTAAACGTTTATTTCTCAACATTATTAACTCACGCCGAGTTATTAATCATTACTTAAAACTCTCTTTCAATGCATACACACACACCGTGTTTAGAAAATACTCATTTTCCTTTGAAAGCTTTATATAACACACGTTTGTGTTTATTATGACTCAAAACTCATTAGTTAGCTTAAACATCATTATCTCATCTTATTGAACCATCACATGTTGCCACATGAATATTACACATTTAATGCGTTATTCTTGCATTAGTAAATCAATGAATTAATGCCATTCATTTATGATCCTTTTATGAATATTCAATTCAATACTTAGCATTATCTTTAGGGATTCTGCCAACACACACACACACACACACACACACACACACATCACAACACACGCACAACCACAATTTCACAGAATTTCACCGTTCGACATCGAACCCCAAGTAAACTGCAGTTGGTTTGGGGTCTTTCACCACTAGGGACAACATAACCCTGCTTAATTATTTAACCCGACATCATCCAATATCATTATCTTACCAATATGTTCAACATTTTCATAATTTTTTCATTAATTTACCTTTTTTGAACTGAAGCCCAAAGCCTTGGACTTAACTACACATTTTCCCATTATACTTGGAATTTTTTTACTTTCTCCTTAAGTCCTTTATTTTACACACATGTTGATTTTATTCCAAAAATCATTCACATTTTAGGACTTAATATAATTTCACCCATACTAGTATAAAAACATTCATTAACATTTTATTTCATAAAATGTTCCACTTTAGATAATTTATCAATTTCCCATTTATTTATCAAAACTTGGAGTTTAATTTCTTAACAAGAGCCATTTCCCAAAAATAATCATTAAGTTTCCAACTAAGCATTTTAACGCTTTAGTCGTTTTAACACTTTGTTTATATCATTCTTTTTTCCAACTTTCATCCTTGTCACTTCAACAATTTTATTTCATAAAATTGCATCCTTTACACTAGACTAAAACCTTCCCCTGTCTTACATTATGTTTAAACCCAATAAGACCTTTTTTAAGCATGCTCATATATTTATTCACAAATACTACGAGTTTATATGCATAGAAAATGAACTATAGATGCTAAAATCCTATCGACGGATTAAACGAGCATTTCTTTCTAGAATTTTATACTTCTTAACTTCCTTAAACTCGAAAATGACCATTTTAAATCATAAGGTTCTCAGTTTTACAACAAACTTGAAAATATTTATTTCATAAATATTTGACAACATTAATCGTTTTCCACATTTTTATTTCATAAAAATGTCCATTATATCTTTTTATTAGGATTACACACAAATCATACTTTCTTGCATTTTTATTCTGTAAAAATGTCCCATATTTCCTTTTTACTAGAAATATACACAAATAATATTTTTCTACATTTTCATCTTCTTTAAAAATGCATATATTCAGTTTATCATTTTATTCATCGAAATCCTACTCTCAAAACCCAACAATGATAAGACTACTATATACACTAAATAGAGCCTCAAATATAAAGAGTAGATTTATCCCACCTCAAACACTGCAATAATGGTGGTGGTGTTGAAGAAGATAGGTGACTCCCCGAATTCCAAAGGTGGCCTTAAAGGGAGTGATAATACCATTCTTCTAAGCTCCCATGAAAAGCTCCAACAACATTTCAAAAATGCCTCCTACACCTCCAAACTTACCCCTTTCAAACCCTTATCCAACTCTAAATATTACATCATTTTCAACCCAACAAATAACTACCATATTTCGTATCATATTTTTTAACAGCGGAGATACAGTTTCTTTTTGGTGTTAAGGTATTTGGTAGGGCCTTTAATGGTTGAATGCCTTCCTTTTGTTCTAACAGCACTTGACTCCCTTTAATATATACACATAAATTTTGGTCAATGGTGGCAACAAATTTGCAGAATCCATGACTTGATAAGTCTTTTTTATCTGCCCTTAACCTGCTTCATTTCGTCTGCCTCGATTAAGAATACAAGTCCATGCTGATAAAACTTTTAGCAGAGGAGATGGAAAGTTTAGTTTCCCTTTTGTTGTATTCGTGTTCCCTCATTTCATCCTAAGACAAAATCTCGTAATACATATATACTTACCCACGTTAAGGAGGTTTTAATTTTTTCATTTTTTTTACCATCCCTGTCAGTTCGTACCACCTATGCCTGTACCTATATCTTTAGTCTGCGAATATGTAAATGGTTGTGTCATGTTGATCACCAAGTCCCACAAATCGTACAACCTCATGGCTTTCATTGATGAGTAGTTCTAGGATTTTTAGTTATATAGTTCATATATATAAATAAGCATATGTTAAAACTTTCACTTTTACAATGTCAACAATGATACCAAACCCTCCCAATTGTTGACCCAAGGGACCCACATATTTTTTTGGTTTTCTTCACTTGAAAAGCCACGAACCAATCATCGATGTGCTATAAAATATTAGCATCTAATTCACTTTCCTACTATTGTTGACCAAGGGGCCCATGTTACTTTTCTTCCTTTAGAAACCCACGAACTAACCTATAATTTTTTTTAAACTTTCGACCTAAGGGTCTTATTCCTTATATTTTTTTTAGACTAATCGTTTGGCCTTCCGGATTGTTCACACAAGGTGAGCAAGGATGGGGAC
The DNA here is from genome assembly GCA_949130495.1 of Sambucus nigra. NCBI lineage: Eukaryota > Viridiplantae > Streptophyta > Magnoliopsida > Dipsacales > Adoxaceae > Sambucus > Sambucus nigra. The sequence continues at coordinate 226,157,708 of OX422218.1, forward strand.
CTCCATGAAAAACATATTAATTTTCCATTTTTCTCTTCATAATAATATTCCTTATATTTTTGTGAGTCAAAAAATATATTCACAATATTTTTTTGACCATCCGAGACTTCCTAAACAATACGTGCAAGAAACAGGACCTCCGTGCAAAACATATTTTTTTTCGATTTTTCTTTGCATGGTAAAATCCTTATATTTTTATGAGTAAAAAAACATATTCACAATATTTTTTTGACCTTCCGAGACGTCCTAAACAATACGTGCAATAAATGACACCTCCGCACAAAACATTTTTTTTTCGATTTTTCTTGGCGTGGTAATATTTCTTATATTTTTTGAGTCAAAAAACATATTCAAAATATTTTTTGACCTTCCGAGACGTCCTAAACAATACGCGTAAGAAACGAGACCTCCGAGCAAAACATATTTTTTTCCGAGTTTTCTTCGCTTGGTAATATTTCTTATATTTTTATGAGTCCGAATATATGGTCGAAATATTTTTTTTTGACGTTTCGTGACGTCCTAAACATTGCGCGCAAGACACAAGACCTCCGCGCAGAAGTCTTTTTTTTCAATTTTTCTTCGCATGGTAATATTCCTTACATTTTTATGAGTCTAAATATATGGTCAGAATATTTTTTTGACTTACCGATTGTCCTAAATATTGCACGCAAAATTAGACTTTCGCAGTGTCGCATGCCGTCGGACAATTAGTACTCAAGCTCGTGTAGCATTCATTACTTGTCTGAGTCACATGAAACTTAACCAAAGTGTTTAAAATAACTATACGGACGCAAATCATAACTCATGCGTGTACATGCAACCTAAAAATCTCATAAACGGAGCGTCGCTAAATAAAAGGATAATCGTACAAGTACAATTTAAAAGTGCGGGTATTACAAGATTTACCAAGGAGGGTGAAGACTTCCCCTTCCGTGGCTTCCCTGAACCATGGTATGACCATGCTAATAAGAAGATGAAATCGGGGATGAAAATCTTCTTTGACGATAGTAACTCTTGGGTCAAAGACTACAAACATGAAGTGCAACCTCTTACCGAGAAAGCCGTGATAGTTACCAAGGATTCTTAGGAAAGTAATTTCGAGGACTCATTTAACCTGTAGATACTAGGGTTGAGTGTATATATGATAAGCTCAGATTTCGTGCCGTCATAACCGTCCATTCAAATCAAATCTGCTAACATGCCTCTCCTCATCTGGAATGCTATACCAGTCTAACCTTCTCAGATTCAACCTGACCTTACTGTTTACCCTATCTAAGTGATTTTGTTTTTCCTTAACCTAATATAAATGTAATCGAGACCTCTTTTGACAAGGTTCTCAATGCTATTTTTCCCAAAAATAAAATAAACGAGGACTTTGAGTATCTTATTGTGCTTTACATTAATTGTCTTGATTCTAATCAAACTTTCGATGGTGATGATTTTACAAATGAACAATTCATAACTGATCTTGATTAAGAGAATAACAAATAATATAACCTCTTTCAAATTAGTGATGATGATAATGTTATTATTAATCTCAATTTTAGTAGCCAACAACGTGAGATTAGGATAGGGTCCACCCTTAACGAGAATGAGCGTGCACAATTTGAAGAACTACTGAAAGAATTCGTGGACGTCTTCGCATGGTCCTATGATGACATGCTTGACATTGACCCAGAAATAGCTCAACATGAGATCCTGACATTCCCAGAATGCAAGCCGGTCGAACAGAAGTTAAAAAACTCCGCACCGAATGGTCGCTCGAAGTTAAAGAGGAAGTGGTCAAGAAATTGAATGTGGGTTTCATTCGCATAGTCTAATATCCTTCATGGCACACTAATATCGTCCTCATACTGAAGTCAGGAGGAAAAGTCCGCATGTGCATCGACTACTAGGATTCGAATAAAGTATCCCCAAAGGACGATTACCCGCTACCCAACATCGACATGATCATGGAAAACATGGCTAGCCACACCCTCAAGTTATTTATCGATGGACTCATCGGATATAACCAAATTAAGATGCCCCCTGACTATCAAGAGAAAAATGCCTTCATTACCCCATGGGGAACCTTTTGCTATACTGTCATGCCATTCAGAATCAAGAACACCCGGGCTACCTTCCAAAGGGCTTCCATAACCATTTTACACGACCTTATTAATAAGGAGGTCGAAGTCTACGTATATGACATAACCATTACGTTTAAGGCACGGGAAGGTCATATTCCCACCCTTCGAAAATTCTTCGAGTGACTGCAACAATATTAGATGCAGCTAAATCCACAAAAGTGCATTTTCAGCATCACGAAAGGAAAAATCTTGTGATTTATGGTTAATGAGAAGGTAGTCGAAGCAAACCCCTTTAAGCTGAATTCCATACTTGAGATGCTACCACCACAGACGTAGAAGGAAGTCCGAGGATTCTTAGGTAAACTAAAGTAAATCATTCAGTTCATCAACTAATTGAAAACTATATGCGAACCCATTTTCAATCTTCTCCGGAAAGACTCAACTTAAATCTATAATAAAGCCTACCAATAAGTCTTTGACCGAATCAAGAGTTACCTCACCCGACCTTCGATGCTCATGCCCCCGCAACTAGGTCTCCCCCTCCTTTTTATTTGACTGTAACAGATACTTCAATAGGGGCTTTGCTAATCCAATACATTAAATATTCCCGCAAGGAAAGAACCATCTATTACACCAGTAAAAAAATGGCCGGGTACGAAGTCAACTACATTGATTTAGAAAAAGCATGTGTCGCCCTGGTCTGGGTCACACAGAAGTTACGATACTATATTCTTGCCTTCCTTATCAGACCAGATCCTAAATAGATCCTATCAAGTACCTACTAGAAAATCCTGCTCTGTCCAACTAAATGGCCCGTTGGTTAATGTTGCTAGCCAAATTCGATATTGTGTATGTCACACTGAAATATATGAAAGGAAGAGCCATCTCCGGCCATATGGAAGGGATTGATGTTTGGGTCTCTGAATTCCTAGATGAAGACATTCTCTGCAGCTCCTAGGAGGACCTTAAATGGAAAATGTTCTTTAATGGATCTGCTAGCAAGAAAGATTATGACATTAAGATACTATTGATCGCCCCTTATGACTCTCACACCCCCATTGCCATCAAACTAGACTTCCCTTGCACCAACAACATGACTGAGTATGAGGCATGCACTGTAGGCCTCGAGATAACCCTCAAGAAAGGAATTTGACACCTAGACGTCTGCAAAGACTCTTCCCTTATCATCGGCCAAATCCTTAAAAAATGGAAAGTCAAATACGAGAAGATCCTACCCTTCCATACCCACCTAGAAGAGCTAGCCTCCCAGTTAAAAGATGTCACCTTGCACTACCTACCTCGTGCAAAGAACAACCTACCTGACTCCTTTGCTACCCTGGACTCCATGGTCGACATGCCTGAGGGAATAACCATGGCCCCTTTCCTGGTTCAGAAACAAGATATACCCACCCACTATTACCACATTGAACTAGTAACTGAGGAACATTCTGATATGTCTGGTGTCTCCATCCCATCTCTTGATTGGTGCGCTCACACATGGGGGGTTTGCGCCCTTTCTAGGGGTACTTTGATCGTCCTCGATGTGGGGTGATGTATAGAGATAGAGTCGCCAACCTATTTTGCACAAAAGAGATAAAAAATGTTGCCTCCTTAAGAGAACGACATTAATGACATACAAATGCTTGCTAAATCTATTAGTTCAAGTATTCGAGGACTAAGTTACGGAATGAGACGGTGTTAGTCACTCATCCCTCGCTTTCGATCTCTCATGGGCATGTGTTATTTTTCTCCTTAATAACTCATGGAATGTGTGTGCATGTATATATAAATGGAGAATGAAATTACTTGACTCGCGTCATGGAGAAAGGCAGAGTGAGGTCATCCATAGGAGTTGTTCCAAAATAATAATAAAAAAACATAATGTGTACATTTGTCCGGTCGCCAATAGTTTATAGAAAGGCGATGGTATATGTTGGACAAAATGCAAGCATGAGTCACAAATATAATATATGGAAATAATATATGAACAAAAATCGGAAAGGAGGACTCGAATATTGGGTTTTACGCGAGAAGCCTACGTAGCCTAAAAGGGCACCAAATTCCACGTAGTTCGCATGCAACACTAGGTTGGGGTTTATCCCATAAATCCAACTGGGTACTTTATTATATGTGTGTGTGTAGAAAAATATTGTTTTAGTGTGAGAAAATCTAATGAGAAATCCCCGTTTGGAATTTTTAAGCAAACCCTCTTTTTTTATTTTTTAAATAAAAAATATAGTATGTGCAGTACTACTAATAAAAGAGTTGGATATTAATATGTGTGAACTGACAAAGATGAAATGCTAAAGTAAGAATTGAATAACTAATGCAAAAATTAAGGAATTTAAAGAGCGAGTGAAAGGATTGGACCTTCTTCGGAAGCTTTAAGATTGATCTTGATTGTTGAAGGGATGCTCTTGTAAGTGGATGGAGGTGGTAGGAGGAGAGGGAATGGAATTTGCTAAATTGGGTAAGAAAAGGATGGAAATGGAATGTGGGGGAGAGGTTTCAATATAGAAATCTTGCTGACTTCGAAAGAATACTGTTGAGATCACCGAGATGGATGTTTATGAGGTGCCTCTTGAAGTGAGCCCATTATCCCTTTATATAGGGTCAAGGGGGTGCCGATCAGCATTGCCTTTGATATGTCTATCGGTAGGCAACCTCAGACACACTGTCGATAGGCAGGGTAGTGGGTTTTCCATTCGATAATCTCAGACAGATTTTTTGAAAAATGGTCGTAAAACGCAATTCATAAGTCAGAATTATGCATGGGATGAACCATTGGAAAGGGTATTAAAATCATTTTAAGATCCTTTGGGTTGCCCCAGTAGTTTGAGAATTTACTGTTGTCACAGGGGCTCGAAATCATTTGGCGATCTTTTGGACAAGAAATTCTCGAGGAAAATGGATCGTTCGTCCGAACCATAAGGATGATTCATGCACAGGATGGACCGTTGGAAAGGGTATTAAAATCCCTTCAAAGGTTTACTTAGCCTCATTCTAGATGAAGAGTTGACCTTGGTCAAATGGGGCCTAGAAGTACCCGATGACCCTTCAGAGTAAAATGGGCGTTCGTCCATACCATAAGGCTGATTCGCACACGAGGTAGACTGTTTGAAAGGGGATTTAGATCCCGTAGAAGATTATTTTAGTCTCATTAGAGCTGAAAAGTTGGCGGGAGTCAATGGAGCCTGGGAGCGCCCGAAGGCCTCTGTATCAGTTTATAGGGGAAAATTGACCGTTCATCCGAATTATAAGATCGATTCATGCATGGAGTGGATTGTTAGAAAGGGGATGCAGAGACCTTTGATGATTCATTGAACCTTTACTCAGAAAAAGGAAGTTGATTAGGGTCAAAATAGGGTCCGGGAGTGTTCAGTGGCCTCTATATCAGTTTTCGATAATAAAACGGATCGTTCGTCTGAATCATAAAGCTGTTTCATGCACGGAGTAGACTGTTGGAAAGGGAATTCAGATCTCTTTGAAGATTTATTGAGATTTTTCTTAGACGAGAAAGTTTACTAGAGTCAAATGGGGATTGGGATTGCTTGGTGGCCTTTAGATCAGTACTCGTAGTATAACCTAGGATTCATGTTAAAGGAGGAAGAGCTAAGGACCTAAGGAGGGTCCTAGAATGTGATGTCTATAGAGACCCTCAACGGGTGAGCTTGGAACACATGAAGACTATCAAATAGACACCACATGGATGTTGGGAGAGAGAGGTTAATTATGCAGACCAAAGGGACAAGGATGATCGATTCAGAGGGTCTAGGTTAATTCTGAGGACCTAAGGTTGTAGGGACCGATTCTTTGGGTCGAGGTCAATTCTGAGGACCTAAAGTTGTAGAACCTATTCTAGAGGCCGAGGTCAATTATGAGGACCTAAAGTTATAGAGATCGATCTGCGAGTCAAAGTTGATTATGAGGACCTAAAGTGAAGACGATCGATTTTTCGGGTCTAGGTCAATTCTGAGGACCTAAAGTGGTGATGACCGATTTTGAGGGTCAAGGTCAATTCTAAGGACTAAAGTTATGGGGATGATCGATTCTGCAAGTCGAGGTCAATTCTGAGGACATAAAATGGTGACGATCGATTATGAGGTCAGAGGTCAATTCTGAGGACCTAAAGTGGTGACGATCGATTCTAAGGACCGAGGTTAATTTTAAGGACCTAAAGTGACGATGGTAGATTATGTAGGTTGTGATCAATTCCAAGGACCCAAAGTTATAGAGACCGATTTCGTGGGCCGAGGTCAATTCTAAGGACCTAAAGTTTGAGATACGGAGAGTTGTTCTCTTGGGGAATTTTTATCTTATCTTAGGGATGCAGATGCACCTGTTGTTCTACCGAGGATTGCATTGTTTTGAGACTCTTTTGGGGAAAGTTTTACCCTTGAGACATCCAGTTTGGGATTATGCTATTTGGAGAGGGGATAGCTTCACTCGAGAAGCTATGAGGGTTTCTAATTGTAGGCACATCCTAAAATTCTACTGGTGGATTGAGAAGGTTCAACATGGAAATTCCACTGGGGAAATTGGGAAGGTATTATTTTGCAATCTTGCTGGGGAGGCATTGGGGTTCCGCTGGGGGAGAATAAAGATTTGAGATACCGCTGGGGAATTGTAGTAGACTTAGGATGCGGGTGTATTGTTGGTTCAGTTTGTGGAATATGTTTAGGGTTTATGACGGGGATAAGATCGTAATATTAATCCTGATAGGGATTTCGGGAGTCTTCAAGGGGTTTAGTGTTCTAAAAAATGGTTTTCTTGATGAAGAAATGTCTCAATGTTTGTTTAGAATTTTTCAGATAATTCTTGGATTTTTTGGCTTTTTTATACAAAATTTTTTTGGGGCTTCCAACTGGCATGTAGTAAGGGTTGCCATTTTGTAATGGCATGGACTCCTGGGCTTCCTTGGGTAGAGTAATAGGCATGTGTTGTTCGGTATGTGTAGTGGGTCTGCCGATCGGCATGCCGTTTAGTCCCCAATAAAGAGGAAGTGATCCCTCCTCATTTTTCACAACTTCAAACCCTTGAATCTTCTGCTTCCTCTCTATAGAAACCGTTTTTAAGTCCTTTCTTATTCAAGACTTCAAATGGTAGGAACTTTCAACGAGGAATACAACTTGGAGTGGTTGAGTGTTGATGACTGGGCTGGCATAAAGTGGCAGTCTAGGGTGGCCCTTACCTTGGGTAACGAGAATGTATTTGATCTGTTTGAGTCTGTTGTTGCCATTTGTCCATGAACTTATCTTTGGGATATTTGTCCTTAATAAGTCTTATGGGGATGACCTTCGGAACCTCTCTTTTTTCTAACTATGTGAACTTTCGTTCTCATATTTCCCATAATTGCCAATAGGGTAATTCTCGGTTCCCAAAATAGAACTCCATGGAATATTGGTCTGTTTACCCAAATGGCTGGTTATTGAGTCATCATTCTATGGTTGTTATATATTGGAATTTTTTTAACCAAATCCCATACACTTCTCCAAAAACTATGCAAAGCTTGCTTGTGTGTAGTTGAGCAAATGAATTTATATTTTGACAGCATCCCATCAGTGCACATTAGGTTCACTGATGTTCGATCAGAGCCTCCTTATAGTTCGAGAGAACGAAATGTACGCCATCTGGTCCTCATTGAAACCCTATTTCAACTGGGCCAAATCGGCTGTTGTGATTCTTATTTATGTTACGAAGAACTTAGAGAAAAACAACTCATTCATTTGGGACCAAGTAATAACACGTCCAGTCGCAAGTCCTAATACCACGTATAAGCCTTTTCCTTCACCAATTTTGGAAATCCCTTTAACCTCAAGGTGTGGTCCCCTCTATGAATTCCCAAGTTTTTGATGAACTTTCTTACATGATCTTGGATGTTACTGTTGAAACTTCAACGGTGCTACATACCCAATTAGGTAAGGTGCCGTGTAGATATTTTTTATGAGCGGTGATCCTTTATCATGTTCGAAGGGGACTGCGATTATGAATTTAACAACCTGACTTATGAAGAATTTATTAATGTCTTTGAGATTCATAAAGCTAGGTGTAATTGGTGGTGACGATGTAGCGATGATTGATTCGCCAATTGTTTAGGTGGAAGAAGATACCGATAACTTCGTTTGGGGGAGTTTACTTTGCTAGACATTGATGGACTGTTGTTGTGTGCTGAGGAGTTGGTGGTCTCGTTTGCTAGAAACATTTGAATTTTTGGTGTTGGCTTGGGTAACTTGTTGCTTTTGTGGTGGTAAGGTTGTGGAGAGAATCTAAGACAAACTACCTCATTGGGACAAGAAGTTTTGCAGAAATGCTACCAATAGTGGGCTATGGCTGGTTAGTGATGTGGTTATCAAGGTTGGCATCGACACCGGATCTTGCATGGCCATTGTGGAAATCACAACATTAAGGTTTTGGGGTATGATAGTTGGGGTTTCAAAAGTTTTTGGTAGTGAGGGATTTTCAATGCCGTTAAGATCGATAAAAGTAAAAGTTTCTAGGGGTATTTGAAGTTAACGGATCAACATTGTCCTCGATCGACCTCTCCATTGAAACGAGAATTCCTTCCCAGCATATTCGTCTTTGTAGAAGGGTAGTTAGTGGTTAACTGGGATTTAGGAGGTAGTCCCTCAAGGACCAAGGTGTAACCCATCTTAGAGAGGTCTTGACCTGAGGCACATGAGATAATAAATGATAATAATGATATAAACGTGTAAGAAAGAAGTTGTAAATAATAAGAAGTAAATAATAGTAATGGGTCTCATATTTGTGATGAAATGGAGGGTGAAGGAGAAAGCATCCTATTTTTACAAAACAAAACTCACGGAGACACCCTAAAACACTAATGATTTCCCAAGTATTTATTATGGTAGTTGTGGTCCTTCTTGTGAAGGTAATGGTGAAGATATTTATGGTGACAAAAGGAATGTTTATGTGTGTAACTTTCAAGGTTGATATTAGCGGGTGATAATGAATAATCTATAACCTATGTAAACGGGGGTAAGTTTCTTTATATAATGATGGATTAAATAATCGCATCCCTAGATCTTGGACTCTGGTTGTACGTTGTATGGAATTTGTGAGGCTTGAACTATCATTAAATGGGGAGGTGGTACACAAACAGGTAGTATGATATATCAGGTCTATAAAGAAGGTTCGCCGATTGGCTTGTATGGACCGTCCCATATGCTTCTTTTATAAATTATTAGTCTCTACAAAGATGTGGTTAGGATATATTGGGTTTAAAAATGGTAATAGGTGTTTGTCACGTGAGGGTGGGTTTTAGGATCATTGATGACTTTTTATTTCTATTAGGATGGTTGGCATGTGGGATACCAATAACCTTACTCTCCATCCTCCAACCCAGAACCCTTAATAATCCCAGTAGGCTATTAATGAAATCTTCGATTCCCATGGGTTCTACCCAACTCATGCCCCTGAGTTTTGGGAGACGATGGCTGGAAGAAGTGTACATACATTAGCCTTTGTTGTCTTCTTTAAACATCGAGATTATTCTGGATGACATGAGGTTCATCTAAACTCGGTGTGAGTTATTGATACCTTCAATTATTTTGGGATTCCGATGTAGTGTATGGTTATCAATTGCTTGGTTTGACGTGTATATTATTATCGATAATCCTTATTCCGATTGTGCAATTTTTTCCAGTTGTCTCCTAATTAGGTATTTTATGTTATCTATGGTGAGGTCACTTATAACCATCCTACAATAGTAAATTGATTTGACTAAGTGGGCATCATACACTTAACTTGGGGAATCATATTATGTACTATAATCAACTTTGTAAATAAGACCTCATTATATCCGAGTGATTTCTGAGATAATTAAATTGGAGTGAAATTGTGATTATTTATTGGAGTTAATTCACAATTACATAAAGAAAGTAAATAGATTACAGTAATTGTAATTAGGATTTTTGATTATTTATTTGGAGCCAATTTAATATTTGTTGTGGGTTCCTGGTGTAATCTATATACCCAAGTAGTCAGGTACATACTCTTAAGAAATCCATTTTGGCCTAATACCACCTCTTGTGCTTGTGTATAAAGGTATGGGAAGGGATTTTTCTGATTACTATAGTTCATTAGGGGTTAAGAGGGATGAAAGAAAACACCATTCACATTTTTAGGAAGAGGCCTAGAGAGATCCCATTATATCTCACTCATAAGGAAAAGTTTTTCATCTCAAAAGGTGTCACCCACCCACCTAACTTTGGGGAGGATCATAAACTAAAAGATCCTAGAGTATAAATAGATTAATCAAGGCTTTCCAAATACTTTGGAGGGTAATAAAGATTTCATCCTCATTCACCTTTGTCTCCTCATACGAATCACAATAAGATTCACAATGGTATGGATTCTTGAAGCCCTAGGTTTAATCTTTAAACCTAGTTCTTGTTTTATTTTTAATGAATGATCAATCAAATATTCATATGGGTAATTAATCAAAGATCATGTAATACAAAGCCCTTGGTTTCATTGAAAGACTTGCAACTGTTTACTTATTTTCTTTGTCACCACCCTGGATAGTTTGGTTGTTGTGTGTTTATGAGAAGGGAACTAAATTTAGTAAGAATAAAAATTGAATTAAAATAATTATGCCTTGGGACAAGCAACTATTTACCACTTGGAACAATTGCAAAACTAAAAATATTGAAATTTGAACACAAATGGACGAGGATAAACTAAAAAATGCTTTAAATATGGAATAAATAGATAGATTATAAATAAAACTTCTTTAAATTGGCGACGTTCCATGCTCGGGGGATCATTTTTCCCTCCACTATTTCAAAAGGGTAGGCTCCCTTTGATATGTCCCTTGTGATTTTGAACAGGATCTCGTAATTTGGTCCTTACTTCCCAACAACATGGTTTTTTCTTAACTAATAATTTCCCTTAGTATTTAGTGCCCAACCTATTACTCCTTTGGCTTCACATGGAGATCGTAATTCTTAGCGAGTTATTAATGATATGATGCCAGTTTAATGAGGGGTTATTTTCTTCTTTCTTCGATGAGGTCTAACTCTGACCTAATCCTTAAATCATTTATTCATTAATATACCAGAGTGGTCCTCGTGGTTCATTGGACATATTCCAAGGGGATCAACACGTCCATTCCATAGGCTAAGGAGAAGGTTGTTTCCTTAGTCAACCTTATAGGGGTCATTCAACATGACCAAAGTACACATGGGAGATTATCCAACCAATCTCCCTTGTAGTTCTCAATTTTCTTTTGAATCCCACCCAAAACTATCTTATTATAGGCCTCTCTTACCTATTCCTCTATGGGTAAGCCATCGAGCTATAGAAATGTCTAATTCCATGGTCGTTGTAGAATTCTTGGATTGATCTGCTCTCGAACTTGGTCCCATTTTCTATTATGATGGTCCCCGTAGTTTCAAACATGGTTATTATGTTCCTCCAAATGATCCTGATCATTTTCTCATCCTTTTATGTTCTTTTGTGTTTCAACCTTAATCCACGTAATGAAATAGTCTCTCCTAACCAATATATAATTCTCATTAGCAGGTGTCATAAGTAATTTCCCAATAATATCCAATCCTTTATAAGAAAATGGTTAGGGGATAGTTAGTAGGTTCAAGTATCCGACTAATTATTAAAGGAGTGGGGGAATTTCTATCACTTCTCATATATCTGGACATAGCTGATAGAATCATAATGCAAATATGTCCACTAATACCCTTCTTGGATTATCTGGAAATACAATGACACCATCAAAAAGACTTTCCTAGATTACATCATGGATTTTGTACAATACCTCATTCACTTTGCTCGGATGTACACACTATATATAGGGTCCTGTGATGGATTTTTAATCAAACTTTCCAACATAGGATTAGTAGGATCGTACTTCTTTGATCCTTAGCTTGTGTTCCTCATTTCCATTATCTAGTAACACACTTTACCTCATATATTTAACTATGGGGTCAATCCATGTGGGTTTCTTATTTATAAACATTATATGTATGGTTTCCTTACTTTTTTTAACCTGAATGGTATGCCTGAGGTCAAATCGACTAGTGAGGCCAAGGTGACCAAATCATCTTCTTGACTATTTTTTCCTCGAGGGTACTCTTAAACGTGTATGCTTTGAAATTGTGCAACCAACTCTTATACCTTTTGAAGTAGGCTGGAATGCATTCATATCTTTCATTGTACTCACTCGGTATATGGCTGGATACCATTCTCGAGTTAATAAATACTTCCAAAAGGGTGAGGCCTTATAACTATGCTTTTCTTAGTCAGCCGAGCAACACCTCATACTCTGCTTTATTGGTGGAGGCATCTAAACCAAGTTGTATGGATTGTTCAATAATATATCTATGTAGTTTAATCAAAATTATTCATTCTAAATTCCCCATCCATAAATAATGTCTACATGCTAAATTTTTATGGTTTCTTTTCGTCATCATGATTGTTATGATGATCGAATTGGGTTGATAGTGAAAATTCTACTACAGGCTAAGACTTGGTCCTTGATTGTTATTCTTAGGAGTTAGTGAATATCAAACCATGCTTGTTCTATTAACTATTTTGATATGCGTCTTAAGAGGTTGTCCTTCCATAGGACTACTTTCTTAGGAGAGGAGGTTAGCACTGCAATAGGATGGCCTTTAAACTAGTGTTTTAGTTTTTGCGATGCAATTTCCAACAAGTATACTATATTTTTTTTGAGGGATTTACCTTTCCTTTGTGTCAATTAGTATATTTCTAACATAGTATACAGGGGTTTGCTTCTTCTCTTTTTCATGGACCATGACCTAACTAATTGCGTGTTTAAATAGGGATAAGTATAAATTCAATATTTCCCATTGGTCAGGGACTGTCAAAATATGTGGAGTTCCCATGTAATTCCTGATTTCCTCTAGTGTTATTGAGCACTTATTGTCCTATATCTCTTTTTTTTCTTTCATCGGCAATTGAAAAATAATTAATAGCACTCAAATATTTTTATATGAATCGTTTGAGGGTGGCAAGTATCCCTAAGATCTTATTAACCTCTTTCACTGTGGTTTATATTTCAATGGTTTATAAGGCCTCAATTAATTTGGGTGGCCTCAATACCACTCTTGATGACCAAAAACTCGAAGAACTTACTAGTCTGGACCCTAAAGGAACATTTGGCAAAAATTGGTCACCATGTGGTAGTGTTGAAGGATTTCAAATGTCTTTTCGAGGTTGAGAAGATGTCTAACCTTCTTCTTTCTCTTTACCAGCTGGTATATGTATATCTCCATGGTATTTTCCCAATTATTCTTTGAACATCTGTATTATAAGTTACCACTAAGGTTTCGTTGCATTCTTTAAACTAAAGGGCATATCCGTGGAGTAGTATAGGCCAAGTGTGGTGATGAATAAAATTTTATCCTACTCAAGGATAAATAAGTGAATCTAATGGTATTAAGAGTATGAGTCTAAAAAAATCGATTGTTTATGGTTTGTTGTGACATCTACCAACTAATTAATATTTAGGAGAGAAACAAATGTCTTTTAGGTATGCATTGTTCATATCCGTGAAGTTGTGGTTTGCTGTGACATGTACCAACTAATTGATATTTAGGAGAGGAAAAATGTCTTTCAGGTATGCATTGCTCATATCCCCGAAGTCAATGTAAACTCTTCATTTTTAATTATTCTTCCTCATAGCAAATGGATTGGATAACCCTTATTAAAATTGAACTTCCTTTATGGACTTTGACTCTATAAGTTTCCTTGCCTCCTCTTTTACTACCAAGCTTTTTCAGGTGTTGTTAGGTGGGCTTTATATGCAAGTGACACATAATATGGATCACTGTGGAACTTATAACACATAATTTCGAGGTAGATGTTAGGCATGTTGTAAGGTTTCCATAAAATTATATCTTTGTTGTCCTCTAGGAAATTTACTCCTTCTTTTCTTCAATGGTGATTACGTTACCAATAAAGAACTTATTCTCCTAATATCAGGATCGAGCATTAATTCCTTAAAAGGCTCTAAAACCCAATCAGTAAGGATGAGTCGGGTCTTCTCCACCTAAGGTGGTTAGTTATTTAGTTATTTCTTTAAGGGGGCATCCCCTTGAGGCCGTTGATTCCACCGTATTTTTCTTCTTTGTCTGCTTTGTCCTAATCACCTCGATAAATCATTATAAAAAAGATTCATGATTGCTCTTTATCAGCATAACCCTGGGATATGATACATTTGAGCTTTGGATTGTCGATAAAAAGTACGACCTTCATTCTACGCAACCATCCTCTCCCAAAGATGGAATTTCATGGTGAATCAATGTATACAACTAGGAAATATATAATCTTGGATACTCGTCCATATCGAACAAGGAGCACAACCTTTCCCATGGGAAAAGTCAATTTTCCAACAAATTTGACCAATGACACAATGGCTTCTTTGATATATTTTATTAGAAGGTTGAGCTTGTTAAATAGTTTAAGATACATGACCTTAGATGAATTGCCTTGGTTGATAATAATCTTATCAACATCCCAGTTGGAAATTCAAAGAAAATAACTAATGTGTCGTGGTGGGGGGGCTTAATCCTATAAGTTCCTTATCCTTGAAGAAGATGTTTTGTATGTGTAAGAGTATATGTATACTTGTGTCCTATGTCACTTAGATTGTCCTATTCTATTTTACAAAACATACTTTTATTTTTTATAAGAGGTCTCCAAAAAGATTCATCAAACTCATATTAGATAATTCATGTCATTCTCTATCTTAATAACTTAGGATAAAGGTATATCAACTACAGGACATAGATTCAACCCCTTATTGAATATGTTTTATATTGAAAAATGCTTGAATTTAACCTGGTGGTTTTAATATTTTCCAAATACATGATGTTATATATTCTTAAATATAAAACTTATTTTTGGAATGCATCATTTGTATTTAGAATTTAATTGGTAATAAGTGGACATGATTAATCCGAGGTATGCGAATTTTTGCAAAATTGGCAAAGTCTAGCTCTATCTGTAACCTTGGTCGTTAGCTATTTGCCTCTGTGACAAAGGAATTTGCATATGTGAAAAGTCTCCTTCATTGGCCGTGATCTTTTGGAAGATCCCATGAAAAATCTTTGCCTTGTGGTGAGATATTTATTAGCTGATCCTTTACATCAACGAAGACTTTTCTCACATCCAGGATAAGTCCGAAAGTCTAAAAGAGTTTTTACTTTTCAAAACATATTTCCAAAGATTGATTTGGTAATTCTGCCAAGACCAAATTGTGGTTGGGAAAATAAATCCATTTTCTACATTTGAGTTATATCAAACTTGTCTTTATAAACTTGAATATATAATCATGAGCTAATCCATTTCTTCAAAAAAGTGAGAAGACAATTTTTAAGAGATAAAATATCCAATCTTTTAAAAGAAAATTTATTTTATCTCTTCATTATGTTCTTCAAGTCTATTTTTTGGTTCATTGTTGAATCCAATAAAGTTAGTCTTTCATATTTAATCTTATGTTTCAAATTTTATTTTCCAAAATATATTTTTTCTTAAATATGGTCTACTTTTGAAAACATACAAAAACACTTTGTGAGTTTTTAGAGAAACCAAAGCTGTCACTATATCTTTTTCATCCATAGTATATCCTAAAAAATCCTAGATTCTAGTCAGTGGTTACTTGGTGGTTCCATTGCCTTTGAATAAAAGGGTTCTTCTGCTTCAAAGAAGATTTGTTTAGAGGAATATTTGCAAACATTATTTGAGACCAAAACTGGTCGAGATTGTGTAGTGTACTCAAGTTGTTGGCGCCCTTCGATGCTCTAAAATAAGTGTTTGATTCAAGTGAAAATCGATCGCAACAAGTAGAATCTGGGAAAGTTTGGGATCGTATTCCACAGGGACTGAACTCTCCAAAGAAAACTAAATCGGGTTATAGGATGATCGTTATACATCACAAAATGAAAGTGTAAAAGATGATAATGGTTCATGGTGGGGAATATTAGCTAACAATTATCCTAACATACGTTAAATTACAAGTGAATGAGTAAAAGACGATGTTATGACGGAACAAACTAGGAAAAGTATGAGTTCAAATAGAGAAAATAATGTGGGATTATTCTCCCACCTTGGAGTTGCTAAGTCAATGATGGAATTTGATTCAAATTGTATCTAATCGATCATAACTGATTAAATCCAAACATCAACCATGTAGAGACCAAACTCATCAATGGAGGATTAGGGATTAATTACTTATGGTGATAAATGGGTTGAGGTTGTAGTAAAGATTCAAACATCACCCTTACAATACAAGGGAAGTTAAGAAACTAGGATATTCTAATACCAACTCATGAAGTTCTTTTAGAATAATTATAAATCAAACTCTAATAATGAAACTCAATCATCTGTGATGGGATCATGATCCCCACCCTAAAGGACTAGCCACTCATATCGAAAACCAAGTAAATCATGCAAGTAAACCTCACAAGTAAAGAATCCATTAATTAATAGACAAACCAACATAAGATTTGTTAATAAATGCAAGTCAAAGCAATTAAACGAACCAAAGATGGAGTTGATAACAATTCAGTACAAAATAATGAGCAAACTTTGTGTATTAAATGAAAAACAAGAGAGTAACCAAGATTTATCTATTTGACCTAGGAGAAATACATAGAAAGTTTAAAGTTCAACATTACTTGCTTAAATATTTGATCTCTACAAATAAGAACCAAAAGAAAACTAATTACCAAGTCTTACACCAAAGTGACAAACTAGTAAATAAGAGGAAAATAGGGGCAATCGGTTCTCCTATTTGGCTTGAATCAATTTGGCTAACAAAACTTACCAACTGCCTTAAAACAAGTCGATTCGTCCATTAGGCCCGAATTGATTCCCTGCTGCTTGGAAAGTTAGGATATGCTGAATGGGACTTTTCATTGACCTTGTTTCACTGAATCTTACATAACTTCTTCGATAGGAGTCGGATTCATGCACTATCAACAACCATGAGAAGATGACTTGATGAGATCCAACTTCTATGAGATCTTGGTATCCAAACCCGAGTGCTCAACTTACTAAAATGCCCTCGAAGTTACGATTGTAAATGGAACTTCCCCAGAATTCAACCTAACTTCAATCCTTCCATTCCCGATACCTATAAAAGCTCAAATAAACCATGAACAATATAAATACGATGAAAATATAGGTTATCCAGTAAATAAGCATAATCTCGGGAATAAGGTGCACGAGAATGATAGAATGCGTAAATATAAGGGATTTTAAATGAAATATTCGTGACTAATCACACCCCCTAGCTTACACATTTCTAGTCCCAAGCAATGAAACACAAAGAAACAATAATCGCAAGTAACACCAAAAGTATGACAAAAGAGCATCAGATAAAAGAAAACCACTTTCATGGGTGAACGATTGCATTTAGAATATGCAATAAGCTGTTAAACCCCCAGGTGGTCCTAGGGGGTGGGTTTTGGCTCGTGAGGGTTTCCAGGGATGTTAGCCACAAACATCTAGTCAACTCATACTATGATTTCCCAAAATTCGCAGTGATATCTCAACAATAATGAAGATGGCATAACTCATCAACAAAGTGAATGAGGGTTCACACAAAAGTTCGTTATTATTAACATTATTAGTGAAACTTCAATAAAATTGAAACAATATAAATGCGAGATAAGTGGAAACATGTGATAATTTAGGTTAAATAAAGATTTCATAACCCAAATAAACATTAAAGCATGCATGACTCTCAAGTCCTTTGCAGTTGTTACACTCAACAAATGAAAGTACTTAGAAAAGGGGAGTAACTCACATGAACATGCGGGCATAAGGAGTAATTGTAAATGGAAACTAGGCCGCACACATGTCATAAGTGAAGAACGATATATAGAGTGAAAAAATAATCTCATGAAGGTATATTGTACATTAACCGAGGCGAAATGAACTCTAACAGATTATCACAAGTGTTCGACTTTCAAATCAACTTCACTCTAGGATCAAATAGGATTTTTTGGGGATGTAACTTGGGCTAGGTTAAGAAGGTCTATTTACGGGTACAAAGGGACTTGGGAATAACATATGGGGTAATGGTAGGAGTGGGAAATTTCAAAATTGGAATTTGAGTTCCCCAAGAACAATATTCAATGAAGTAAGACATTTTTTATTCATTCACCTGAGCATGGGATTCACGCTTTTCAGAACAATTTATTCTATTTTTTTCCCTTATTTATTTTTCTTTCTCTTTCTCTTTATGTCCACTCATCTCTTGATTACAATCCACACAAAAACATCATAAATCTCGGGTTCAATCCTAAATCAAGGCACGAAAAGTGTATGTAAGGTTTAAAACTCCAATGTGGAGTTGGTTAAGGGTTTGGGGTTGAAACGAAGGGCTTTATTTAGGCTCGAGCGGGATGAGAAGGTGTAATAATTTAGGCGAGGATAAGGTTGATATGGGTTTAATAGCAAAGATGAACTACGATCCTTTCCTAGGGTTTTATGTGATTATCGAAACTCAACAATATTGAAATCATGATCTAGTGCCAGTTTTCATGATAACAGTTAATAAACAATCAATGAAAGAATAATAACAAAATATTTTTTCAAGAAAGAGAGAGAGAGTAATTGTATAACGCTCACAGTCTAAGGTAGGTATCAAAGCTCGATTATGTAAGTGTATACCATGCACCTTATGATCACTGAGTTATAATAGCCTTAAGCCGAATCATAAACAAGTATTTGTGTATGGGCTCATGGGTTTCACAGTTTAATTTATGAAAATTTTCATAATATTAACAATAAGGACTTAAGGCTAATAAATTATAACATCTATATATGCATTATTTCTCCACAATTGGATAGCGCGATCAGTTAAGTAATCATTGGAGACGTCGGCAAGACGCCTAAGAAAGTAAAAGGAAGAAATTTTTAATTTTATTAATTTTTTAAAAACAAATAAATGAATAATGGGAATTAATAATAACATGTTATGCTATTTCCAAAAGAATGAAATGAGTAAATCACACCTTCTAACTTGAAATAAGCATTATCCTCAATATTGCTAAGGATAAAAATGGAAAAGAAGGTGAGAAATTCGTAACCGCATATGGAGGGATCCTCGATAAGAGCAACGACACACCTATAAAACATGTTAGTACAAAAATAGCATTATAGAAATGAGATAGGAGATATATAAATGACAACAAGATATGAAAATATGGTTATGTCATTAATATAATATGAGTTGTGATACAATGGGTTCAAAAATAAAATTGAGTACATCAACGATATCCTCTTGACCCAAAGTTACACAACTAGAAATCCTAATATAAACCAACAAATAAAAGCATAGAAGACTGAATGGGTAGGATCCTAATGACGGCTCGATGGCCCAAGAACGTCGGGATCATGCTATGCATAAGGGTTGAAGAAATATGGAGGAATCGGTGCATTGTCCCCACGCATATGGTGGACCATCTCCATTTACATCCATGTGATGATGCTTATGTCTCGCTGGTAATCGTGCAGGAATGTTGTAAAGTCGTCGTGGAGAGTATCGATCTGCACCCCTAAGTCATGAATAGCTGAGTTTGTAGCTAGGACACCTGTACCGGCACACTCTCTCTCTTGTGCCTCACACGGGTCCTCCTTATCACTCGATCCCTAGAACACCGGGTGCTCTAACCTTCTTTTACTTCTCCTCTCCCAGAAATCCTCTCCTACTCTCTTGGCAATGGACTTCTTTCCTAGTAATGTCGGGGTCTTGGTAATCTTGTCGCTTGCCTGGGCCACACACCCCACGTTTCAGCATAATCGCGAGACGAGACGTGTATTTGGGAGAGTAATCGATCCCCGTTTGTCGTATGCATCGGCCAATATTTGGTCCAAAATAAGAGCGAAAAGGCTGATAATAGCATCCTCCTCCAACAAATTATATAGGAAATGATCATGCCTAGTAGAGGATGAACTTGGTCTGTGTGCGAAGGATAAAATTCACACTAATGAGGTGGAGGAAGTAGTGAACATCGGGCATCCCGGATGCCGGGAATGTGTCCTCAGTCCAAGTCTTCTCGGGCGCTAGACGCGCTGGAAGAGTATCATTGGAAAGCTTCAGCGTGTTATCTGGGATGGGTAAATGGTAGTTCACGGTGTTATTTTCCCCGCTCAAGTGCAGTGCGAAGATGGTAGTCATGATACCCATACACATAGGCCTCATACATGCCATCTTGAGTGGACACTAGAGAGACATAAAAACTCTGCACAAATTCTTCATTGACCTCCCCTCCCTTTGATAGGTGAGGCTAATAATAAACTTTCTCAAAAAGTTCCAAAAGGAGTTCAGCACTTCCTGTAAGTGCGGTTGTCTCTCCACTGCTATCAAGCGTCTTAATTTGAAGTTAGCACGGTACCAATCTCTCTCCTCCCTTGAGTGGAATGATTCAAATCCAATGCGTCTTATTGTTTTGTTGGGTCTGGACATTTGTGTCATCTAGACCTGCATGACAATAATTTAATACACAACACAATTAGTGAGATGAAAAAATTAGAGTAAATGTGAAGAAAGGGTCAAAATGTGAACGGGGGTGCAATGTAGGGAAAATGGACTGGATAAGGTAGCCGATGTGTACCACAACCAAAATGGAATGAACCAAAAAATTAGTGAGATAATGGTGCAAAGTGTGTAACAACTGCACACTCTAAGCCCATTGAGGCATTTTATCAAACATATTGTGGGAAAACTGTTCAAAATGGGGGGGGGGGGGGGGGGGACCTATCAATCATGGAAACATCCCAACAAAACACAATAAGAAAAAGAATTATACACAAGTTGTATTTATTCGAAATGATGGAAAAATTAAGCATATGGAGTATTTTAATGAAAGAACAAACAATATATACAAAACAACCCCAACCTAACAATTGAACACCTAAATCCCAAAATTAATGGGTGAAAATAAAAAAGAAGGATGAGAAAGTTACCTTGGATGAAGAACCACCTGAATTTGGAGTGAAAATGGAGTGGGAGGAACTCTTGGAGTGGTTGGCTTCGAAGGATTTGAGAGGAGAAGAGTAAAAGGAATAAGGTGGAAATGAAAACTAAAAGACTAAATTTCTTATATCTACTCGACCGAATCGATTTTGCCTAAATTGTCCAATTGATTCGATGTAAAATGACCATTGCATTGCCAAAAAATAAATCGATTTGGCTAAAGGGCCCGAATCGATTTAGACCTGTTTCATTTAAAAGAATCTGTTGCAAATGAATTGAATGGTGGCCATCAAACTTGTGGCTGTAAGCTTCAATATGAAGCACATAAAAAGGCCCATAATAAAAGTGTGCAATCCCTCACGTCGGGGGTTGCTCGTCATAAAAATTAGGTCTGGGGGAACCTATCCAGCTCCGTAAATGGGGTCGACTAACAGAATTGACTCCGTAGATGGGTCAAACGTCTTTAGAAAAGGTTTAAGGTGTTGACCATTGACCTTAAACACAGTCCCATCCTTAAGATTCCCATTTTTTCTCAGCCCATGAGGGAATACGGTCTTTACGACTTACGGGCCTATCGACCTCGATCTCAATTTACCCAAAAATAGATGCAATCCAAAATTGTACAAGAGTACTTTTTGTAATGGGTAAAATGAATTTCGGGATATGTTCTTGTCATGTTTATCTTTAACCCTCACTTTGTAGATACTAGAACTCTCATATGAATCGTTATGAATTTCTTCCAACTCATTGAGTTGGAGCATCCGATTCTTCCCAGCCTTATAAGATTTGAATTTCAACTTCTTGATTGCCCAATAGGCCTTGTGTTCAAGTTCTAGGGGGAGATGTCAAGGTTTTCCATACACAAGTTTATAGGGGGACATGCCTAGGGGCATTTTATACACCGTGCAATAAGCCCAAAGTGCATGGTTAGCCGTAGAGGCAAATGCTTGCGGTCGAGACTAACCATCTTCTCTAGGATGTGTTTGATCTCACGATTGGATAACTTGGCTTAGATGCTAGTGTGAGGATGGTAGGACCTTCCAACATTATGAATGATCCCATACTTTCTCATGAGATTTGCATATGACCCATTTCAAAGATAGGTTCTGTTGTCACTGATTATCGCCGTACTGACGCAAGAAATGATGTGTTCCTTTAGGAACTTTAAGACCACCTTGTGATCATTCGTCTGTATTTCTACCGCTTCCACCCACTTGGAAACGTAGTCAACGCGATAAGGATATATAGGTTACCAAAAGATTGGGGAAATGGGCCTATGAGGTCAATTCCCCAATAATCGAAAACCTCGATTTCTAGATTGGGGGACATCAACATTATGTTCCGATGAGTAATGGCACCTAACCTTTTGGCAACACCCTCACGAAATGAAGAATTCAGGCCCATCGTTGAAAAGTTTGGGCCAATATAGTCTGCATTAAATGATTTTTGTGGTGGTTTTCTTAGAGGAAAAATGGCCTATACGAGCTTCCGAATGGGAAAATCGGATGACACTAATGATCTCATCATTCGGGACACATTTTTGAATGATTTGGTATGTCCAATACTTGAACACGTATGGATCATTAAAGAAAAAAATAAGCACCCAAGTCAAGAACTTCCTCTTCTCCTACGAGGTCCAATATGAGGGTATGGATCCTGTCACATGGTAGTTCACAGTGTCCGCGAATCACTGAAGAGAGGAAGTCGAGAATAATTATTCATCCAAAAAGAATTCAGTGATGGGAAGTTAATCTTTGGGCGCCTCGAATGTTAACCGAGATAAGTGGTCGTCAACTACATTCTCTACTCCATTTTTTATATTTTCTGGTGAGATTGAACTCTTAGAACAGGAGGACCCACTTAATCAAACGTGGATTGGCATCCTTCTTAGAAAGAAGGTATTTTAATGCCGCGTGGTCCGTAAAATACACAATGGGAGATCCCATAAAATATGGGCAAAATTTATTGAAGGCGAAGACAATCGCAAAAAACTCCTTTTCGGTGGCTGAGTAGTTCAGTTGTGCACCATTGAGAGTTTAACTAGCATAATATATAACATGGGGCTTCTTATCACTTTTTTAATCCCAAAACAGCCCCAATCGCGAAATCACTCGCATCGCACATGAGTTCAAAAGGTAAGGTCCAATCTATGGCTTGAATAATGGAGATGGTGGTAAGCATGCTTTTCAACTTATCAAAACCTAAGTGACACACCTCACTCCCTTCGAACGGGGTCTCTTTTGAGTGGAGATTCCACAAGGGTCTAGCGATGGAGCTAAAGTTCGTGATAAATCTTTGATAAAATCACGCATGGCCTAGTAAAGACCTGGGGCAAATCATCTTTCAGCTCAATTTTTGCTTTATCCACCTTTATGCCTTCTAAGGAGACGATATGCCTGAGTACAATCCCTGTTGTGACTATTAAATTGATTTTTTCACAATTTAAGACGAGTTTTTTATTGACACTTCTAGACATAAGCCTTTCAAGAATGGAGAGGCAATGGTCAAAGGAGTTACCAAAGATGCTAAAATCGTCCATGAATACCTATAACCCTCTCTCTAACATATCACTGAACATACTTAGCATGCATATTTGGAATGTGGCCGATGCATTCCATAACCCGAAAGACATACTTTTATAGGCAAATGTGCTAAAAGAGCATGTGAAAGTGGTCTTGTCTTGGTCTTGGATATCGAGCTTGATTTGGTTATATCCAGAATAACCATCGGGAAAGCAATAATATGGATGGACTGATACGCGCTCTAGCATTTGGTCAGTAAATGGAAGGGTAAAGTGATTATTTTGGGTTATGGAATTAAGCTTGTGGTAGTCAATGCACACAGCCATCCAGTGGTGGTGCATTTCGAGATCAATTCACCTTTCGTATTTTCGATAAAGGTGATTCCTAATTTCTTGCGAAGCAGTTGAATCGGACTCACCCACTTGCTATCCGATATGGGGTAGATGATATTTGTGTCTAAAATCTTAATGACCTCGTCCCCTAACCACATTCTTCATCACGGAGTTCAACCTATGTTGCATTTCTCGAATGGTTTTGGCTCCCTCCTCGAGGAATATCTTATGAGTGAATATCAAAGGGATCACTCCCCTTATGTCCGCAATTATCCACCCAAAGGCACTTGTGTTCCTTTTTAACAAGTTAATCAATTAGACTTCTTAGACCTCAATGAGGTGAGATGAGATAATGATGGGATATGTCTTATTCTCTTCCAAATACACATACTTAAGGTCGGATGATAATTGCTTAAGATCAAGATTTGTAAATTGCACATCCAAGGGTACCTCATAAGAATCGCGAGGGGGTAAATCCTCAACATTGGAACACTAACTAACCTCCTCATCCAACATAGAACTCACTAGGTTGAGAGACTCATCCAACATCGAACTCACTAGGTTGACTTCATTATCATATGGGTAATAATCATTCTCTAAGTCAAGAGATTTTACCAAACACGCCTCGAGAGAGTCTGCATAATAATTGAAATCGAAGTGCTCTTGAAAAATTTCCTCGATCCTCCTCCTCATCACCCATTTGCCTAGTAATATTAAAAATGTTCAGATGCAAGGTCATGTTCCTAAAGGTGAGATTAATTTTCCCATTTCTAGCGTTGATTAAGGCATTTGAGGTTTCTAGAAAAGGCCGACCAAGGATAATGGGAATATGGTTGCTATTTGGAGCAACGGGATGAGTATCCATCACCATAAAATCCACCGGGAAGTATAATTTGTCAACTTGAATGATTACATCTTCTACTACCACTCTTGGAAAATTAACGGAACGATCCTATAATTGAAGAGTATTTTGGTGGGTTTGACATTGCCTAGGACGAGTTGTTTATACATGGAGTATGGTAGCAAATTGACACTCGCGCCTAAATCGAGCAAAGATTGCTCGATTTTAAACTACTCTATCACACATTAGATGGGGGACATCCGGGGTCCTTATATTTTGGCAGCAAAAACTCGGATTGGATGATAGATCTCACTTTTTAAGCCAAAAATGTCTTCTTCCTCACAAAGAGTTTTCGCTTCACCGTAATGAAGTTCTTGAGGAACTTGGCATAGGTGGGAACTTTAGTTATTGCATCTAGAAGGGGGATGTTGATTTTAACTTGTTCGAGCATCTCTAAGATGTCGACATTATTGGCGTCCTTCTTTAGGGCTATTAGCCTTTGAGGATAAATCACATAAATGGGGGGGTTCACAACTACCTTCGGCTTGACTTGAGGCTCCTCATCACTCTTTTTAAGGGAAGCGTCTTAGACCTCTATTAGTCCGGGCAAGATTTACTTAATGATTAGTGGTGGGGGAAGGATTGACTTATTAACAATATTCCCACTTCTTAGAGTGATGAAATCCTAAGCTTGATCGTGGGGGGGGGGGGGGGGGGGGGGAAGAGAGCCTTCGGTGCTCACATTATGTTGCCCAGTGGGCCTTTGAAGTTGTGAGGGAAATTTTCCCTTTTCTTGAACACTCAATGAGGTGGTAAACTTAGAGAGACAAGATTTTATCTCCGCAAAAGTTTGCACATTTTGATTGTTCATAGTAAGTTGAGAACTCATAAAAAATTGAAAAGGATCTTCAAGACTTTTCCTATGTGCGATTAACTAGGGAGGTGTAACTGGAAGAGGAGGTCCCAGTGGGGGACCTTGAGTTTACAATTGAGGAGGAGGTGCTTGCAAGTACAACAATTGATTTGATAATTTGGAGGTGGGGGTGGACCTTGATAATTAGCAGAAGAAGGATTTTGAGCTTATTGGGATTTCCTATAAGAAAAAAAGGGTGGTTTCTCCAAGAAGGATTGTACCCTTATCTAAGATGAGTCACGAATTGCTTATTATAGGTGGCCATTGCATTAGCTTGATTGTGAAGAATCACCTAATAGTCCAGAATTGTGGGAGAATCCTTGGTAAAGTGATATTCGACGTCACAAATAGCACAAGCCTCTTTAATGAGAAATGGAGGTATAATGACGGGATCTCAACTTTTTAAGTCCATTGCCTCAACTCTCTTTGCTAGTTGAGTGACTCTCATTGGCATATTGTCCCCATCGGTGAGGTGATACAACCCATGTCTAGAGGAGGTCGGATTAGAAGATCGAGGGTTAGTTTTGCTTGTGTCTGAAGTGTCACATGCTTGAGTTATTTAGGCAAAATATTTTAAGTGTGCCTCGACATCATCCGGATCTAAGCCAAAAAATTCCCCAAAGCACATGGTCTCCACCATTTATTTGGCATTGGGTTTAAACTCATTGTAAAAAAAGGAGACGAGTCTCCATTTTTTCAAACCTTGGTGGGGGCACTTACTCAATAGATTGTTAAATCTCTCCCAACACCTCTCAAAGGTCTCACTCTCACCTTGGGAAATGGATTGAATTCGTCCCTTGAGGGTGTTGGTACAGTGGGTAGGGAGGAACTTTTTCAAAAACTGGGCTTGCATGTCACGCCAATGCCCAATTGAATTTAAGGCCATGGACTAAAGCAAAATAGTGCACACTTCCTCAAACTCTCGTACATGAAAGTATGGTTGTTTAGATTTTATGTCGTCGTATGTGGGTAATAATTGTATCATCCCATTTCGAAAATGGAATTGTGCGGCATTATATGGAAAAATGATGCACGACGGAGATGTGGTTATCTACGGTTGTAAGTATTCTCTTATTGGCCAATATGGAGGTTTGAGGTCTGTGCAACTACCATCCTCTCTTTGATTTTTGCTGATGGTGGTGGAATTGGAGTGGGATCTGGTATGTGAGAAAGTATAAGGAGTGGGAGATGGTCTCCAATAATTTTAACGATCACTTGAAGATGGAGGTTCCATTATGGGATTTAAATTATTATTGTTCTCATCTTGCATTTATAAGAGTTTTTCGAAAATCGTGTTGCCACAGTGACTATAAGGAATGAAATAGCGTATAGAGAATGTCGTATAACCTAACTTTGTTTTCGATCATCGACAACGACACCAAAAACTTGATGCTCTAAAAATAGTGTTTGGTGCAAGTGAAAATGTATCGCAACAAGTAGTAATCGGGCAAGTCCAGGATCGTATTCCATAGGGACTAGACTCTTTTAAGAGAATGAAATCAGGTTATAGGATGATCTCTATACATCACAAAATGAAAGTGTAAAAATGATGATAGCTGAGGGTGGTGAAGTATAGCTAACAATTATCCTAGCATACATTAAATTACAACTAAATGAGTAAAAGGCAATGTTATGATGGAACAAACTAGGAAACCTATGAGTTCAAAGAGAGAAAAATATTAAGGATCACTATCCCTCCTTGGAGTTGCTAATTCGATGATGGAATTCAATTCAAATTAATTATAATTTATCATAACTAATAAAATTTGAACATCAACCATGTAGAGACCAAACTCATTAATGGAGGATTAGGGGTTAATAACTTATGGTGATAAATGGGTTAAGGTTGTAGTAAAGCTTCAAACACTACCACTGCAAGACAATGGAAGTTAAGAGACTATTATACTCCAATACCAACACATGAAGTTCTTTTAAAATAATTATAAATCAAACCCTAACAATGAAACTCAACCATCCATGGTGGGATCATGATCCCCACCCTACAGGACTAGCCACTCATATTGCAAACCAAGTATATCATACAAGTAAACCTCATAAGAAAAGAATCCATCAATTAATAGACAAACCAACACAAGATAGATTAATAAATGAAAGTCAAAGCAATTAAACCAACCAAAGATGGAGTAGGTAACTGTGCAATACAAAATAACAAAAAAACTTTGTGTATTAAATGTAAAATAAGAGAGAAATCATGATTGCTTTATTTGATCTTGGAGAGAGCGGGAAAGAGTTTTCAACACCACTTGCTAAAATATCTAATCTCTATAAATAAGAACCAAAATAAAACTAAATACCAAGTCTTACACCAAAGTGGCAAATTAGTAAATAGGAGGAAAATAAGCGAAACATATCAACTCGCCCATTTGGGCCAAATCGATTCGTTTAACAAAATTTCAAACTTCCTTAAAATGAATCGATTCAGCCAGAGGCTCAAATCCATCCGCTGCTGCTTAGAAATTAAGGATATACTGAATGGGACTTTTCATGGATCTTGTTTCACGGAATCTTCCATAACTTCTTCGATAGGAGTCTAATTCACGAACCGTCAGCGGCCACGCGAAGATGAATCATTGAGGTCCAACTTTTGTGAGTTCTCTAGAGCCAAACCTCAGTGAAAAAATTACCAAAATGTACCCAAAGTTGCGATTGTTGATGAAACTTCCCCAGAATTCAATCGAACTTCACGCCTTGCATTCCCGATACCTATAAAAGCTCAAATAAACCATCAACATTATGCAAACGATTAAAATAGAGGTTATCCAATAAATGAGCATAAGTCCCTGGAATAATGTCCACGGGAATGCTAGAATGCAAAAATATAAGGGGTTTTTAATGCAATATTCGTGACTAATCACCCTCCTCGAAAAATATGACGTGAAAACGTTTATAGTAAGTTTGTGCATTGTGTGATTATAAGTCATTTTTTCATATATGTATAAATCTCTACCATAGTACATTTGTCGTCACTTTTGTTTGGAGGATTTTTTTCCTATTAGTAGGTCCTTCCTCATACATTCGGTATGTGAATTGTTTTATCTTTTTATATTATTAAAATTACTTGTATTAATAAGAAGATATAACTGATTAGATTTTAATTTTGATAAAATATTTTTTTCAGATGGACTTTGGATGCTTTATACAATTTATTGTTTTAAAAAGGAAATTATATTTTAAATTGATAATTAATTTTTATATAGTTGGTTACCTTCGAGGTCTCACACTCGCAATTAATATCAAAGCGGTTCTCATTGTTTTTAGACTTAAACCCCTAGAGTAGATTTTTTACATGATATGGATGGTGATTCGTCTCTCCGACATCTACCTTTTTTATGACAACAATTATTCTTATTAGAAGTTTTGTATGGTGGCTCATATAATGCCATTGAATAATCTAATCTTGAATAGTGTTTTGATGGGTTAGAACCCACATGTTATATCCCATATTTTCTGCGCATTATTTTATTATGAAAATTATTTATGACAACATTGTTGAATCAATAAAGGAAATAAGTCTCTAGAATAATAAATGTCTCAGAACCAAATGAGATAAACAACTTATGTGTGAAAACAAAAGTTTTGTCAACTATAAAGATTTTGTATGACAGAAAATCCAATTGATATATGACAACACTTCATTCTATTCTCTATAATGTCAATGAGATAAAAAAATAAACACTTAATACATGATGAGACTTATTACCAAAAATGCTCCATCCATGCAACCAAAACCACAAGAAAATCATCACCTCAAAAAAGATACAACAGAACAAGAAAATAAGATCATGATTCACAAAGAAAGTAATGTCTTGAATAATATAAAGTAAGTGTTAAGTTCATTGAATAATTTTCCAACCTTATAAAGAAGATGAAGAATACATGTCAACCGAATGCAACTCAACTCAATCATAAGTTCACTAAATGATTGACAAGTTCAACAAGTTAAGTCAGTGCATCCTCATTCCAAGCATCTCACATTTAAAGCAAAATGAACTTCATATCATCAAACAATGCATGGAAAATACTAATCAATTATCTTTATTATCAGATGCAACCAAAAAATAATCATAGGTTCTATGAATTCAAATGAAGTGATCCAACTCGAAAACATCTTCTTAGAGTATTAAGTGGTTAGGGACTAATTTTAATGAGGTAAATGAACTTTTATGATCAATTACTTTCTCAACCAACCAACCAAACCACCCCTAAACCAATAACTAACTTATAAAATGCCAAAACACTAACTTAAGCACTTAAAGTTGACTTTAAGTCAAATCAAACTGCCTAAATTGATATGCTTTCTTTTTGGATCAAAAAATAGAATTTGGGAAAAATTAAAATATTGGTTATGGAACTTTAAGTTGACGTAAACTACTTTGAGATAACTTAGAGTTCCTAGGTATCCTAAAAATGCATCGGCTAGTTTTCAAAATGCAAATTCAAATCCTCAGAATTTGCCACGGTTCCCTTAAACGACTAGTCTTTGAAATATCCAATAAAGGACCATTTGGGTTCCTTCTTGAAACACACAAGATTTATAAATCATTACCATAAGATAAAATTTCTATTTCATAACTTGTGTCAATATACTTGAGCTTTTTTAGAGAGAGAAACCAGATCCTAAACCCATTTGCAAGTTGGGAGTTTCAAACCCAAAAGTACATTGAAGCAAAGATCTAAAACAAACCCATTTGAGCTCAAACTTCCTCCTCAAACCTTCTTTATCCAAGATCCAAACCCAATACCCACTTGTGCTAAATATTTAAGACAAACCCTATTTGAGCAATATACTTGTGATAATTAATACTTTAATTAACTATCTCTCAACTAACTACCGAGGTCACTAGTGCAAATATTTCGCATTTTTATTTGGAATGGAACAAGACCAATCCAACATCTCCACCCCCATTCATGATAAGTTCTAATAATACATACAATCCATGAATTCATATGGACACATGTCTAAACCGTAATTATCCATTCCTACCCATTTTTTTTATCATATTAGCCTAATGGGATAATTAATACTTTTTAGGAGATTTTGTCCTTTCATTCCAATATGGTTACATATGTTTAAATTTGTAATTTTGGTCTTATATCATTTCAATATCTTCAAAAGGTCAACATTACATAGAATTATATACAGAAAAACTAAGTCCATGCGTTCAACATAACAATTTATTTTTTTGAGTGTTACTAGTTTATGGGAAGGATAAACAACATATGAAATCTATATACACAACTTGATCACAATAACAAAAATGGATTAATAACCTAAATTCATTTTGATAAAATAACCACTATTAAAACATGCTGATCTAATTTAATTTCAATATCTTAAATCCTTTTTGCACATGATTATCATTAGAGTTGTAGACACCACATTTTAGGACCCCTAAGTATCTCCCTAGGTCCCTAGTACCTCCCCAATTCACTACAAATCCTAGGTCATACTCGGAGTACCGACATAGAGGCCATCGGGTGCTCTCGGGCCCCGTTTGACTCCGATAAACTTCATTGCCAGAGCGAAAGCTCAATGAATCTTTGAATGTCTTTGAATTAAATTTTAAATGGTCCACCCCATGTGTGAATTAACATAACAGTTCGGATGAATGGGACATTTTACTATCAAAAATTGATTCGGAGGCCACTGGGCGCTCCCAGGTCCCAATTTCACCCTAATGAACTTCACCATCAGATAAAAAGATCAATTAATCTTCAAAGGTAACTAAAATACCCATTCCAACGATTCACCCCATATGCTAAATGTCATAATGGTTCAGATGAATGATCCCTTTTCCCCCAAAAACTGGTCTAGAGGCCACCTGGTGCTCCCGGGCTTCGTTTGACCAAAGATAATTTTTCAGCTCGAACGAGATTGAATGAATTTTCGAAGGGTACTGAATACATTTCCAATGATCCACCCCATATGCGAATCAGCCTTACGATACGAACGAAAGATCCATTTTACTTCGATGGGTCACCGAGCACTTTTGAGCCCCGTTTGACTAAAGTTGACTTTTCGAACCAAGAGATGGTCTTTGGAACATTGAAGTATTTTTCACACCCTTTCCAATGGTCTGCCCTATACATGATTCAAACTTACGGTTTGGACAAACGATCCATTATCCTCCGATGATCTTTTGTCCAAAGGACCGACGAGTGCTTCTGAGCCCCGTTTGACCCAAAATGAACTCCCGAACTCGGGAACGACCCAAAGGATTCTCAAAGATATCCGAATTAATTTTTTAACGGTATGCCCCATGTGTGATTTGGACTTACGAATTTCATTTTACGACCATTTTTTCAAAAAATCTATGCGAGACTACCAATTGGCAGGTCCATTTCCCTGCCTATCAGTAATCCCCCTACCCTATATAAGGAGA
The DNA here is from genome assembly GCA_949130495.1 of Sambucus nigra. Taxonomy (NCBI): domain Eukaryota; kingdom Viridiplantae; phylum Streptophyta; class Magnoliopsida; order Dipsacales; family Adoxaceae; genus Sambucus; species Sambucus nigra. Next base: position 226,189,777 of record OX422218.1, read on the forward strand.
GCATGATCTCACTTCAAGAAGAACCTGAGAAACATCAATTTCAGTGATACCAACAAAACTCTTCTGCAATCAGTGAAGTTTCCTTGTGTGAAATTCTTCACCTTTCATTCCCATCACTCTCATTCCCAATTTAGCAAAAATATCCTTATCTCTCATCCCACATTCATCCCAACTCGCAAGGAAGTTCATCAGCAATCAAGATCAAGCTTCAAGTCTCCAAAGAAAGACCAAACATCCTTCTCTCTTTAAATTACTTTTATTCTTGCATTAGTGATATAAATTCTCAATTTAGTTTTATTTTAGATCATGCACATATTAATCTTCAATCCATTATTAGTTATATTGCACATAATATATTTTCTATAAAAAAACCAAAAAAGAAAAGAAAAAGAGGGTTACACCTATAAATTCCGATGGGATTCTTCATCATATTTTCTCAAAACTAAAAATATATTTTCTACGCACACATATATAATAAACTCCCATTTGAATCTATGGGATAGACCCCACCCTCATGAAGCATGCAAACTATGTGGACTTTGATTCCTTTATTATAGACTATGTAGGCGTTTCGGGATAAAATCCGAGACTTGAGTCCGATTTTCATATTTTCATATTTCTCTTATTGTATCCATATATTATTTATATATATCATACTTGTGATTCATACTTGCGCCTTATTGAACACATATTATTGTTTTATCATAACGATCAATATCTCAATAAACACACACATCATTTTTTTAATTATTATTTTGGGAACATTCATATGGATGACCTCACTCCGTCTTTTCCATGTTGCGAGTCGAGCGATTCCGATCTCCACTTATATATACACGGGTACACACTTCACGGAGAAATTAAGAAATATAGTAACATAAGCCCATGAGAGACCGAAAGGACGGGATGGGTGCCTAACACCTTGCCATTCCTTAACTTAGCCCCCGAATCTATGAACTATTAGTTTCGCAGGCATCGATTTGTCTTTAATGCCGCTCTCTCAAGGAGATGACATGTTCTTTTACCTATTTTGTGTAAAATAGGTGGCAACTCTATTTCTTTACATCACCCCGAAACCAATGACGATCGAAGCACCCCCCCGATGTAGCCAGGGATGAGGGACCTTTATCCTCCCTCTTTCCCAGTGAAAGCACCTAGAGAGGGGAAAGGTATTGGGATGGCCACAGTGGCAATCTAATGGGGACTTACTTAAGAGGGATAGATTCTATTTGGACGGGTGTTATCATTTTCTTCTTATGTGCATATGCACCTACATATATGTTGCTTTTTTTCTCCTCTATTATTTCTTGTATATGTCTACCTCATGTTTATATCACCTCTCACTCACTTTTCACTTAACACACTTGTAAATAATATCCATGTACACCTCACACTACCCACACTAGTAAATAGGTTCACTTATATCCACATATTGCACACACCACTTAGAATATCCACGCTTAGGTGTCACTAACACACACCTCCACTTCCCACACTTGTATATATCTATGCTCACTTATACTTATTAGACACCATTTGTAATTGATCCATGCTTAGATTCATTATCACACACTCACTTATAGATATTCACACATCACTCACTCTCACGTATCCATGAATAGTGTAATTTTCATGCTCCATGCTAGATTTACTTTCTACTTGTATATTCTTCCTTATTAGTATAATGCTCATCATGACAAATAAAATACTCTCTCTCCATAATATACTAATTAAGATTAATGCATTTCGCACACTACATCACTAAGAGCATTGCTATATTGACAAAAATTTGTCCCGTACTGGGGGGTCACTTTGTAATGGGCGCTAGTCCGTCAGGCCGTAGTTAGCCTAAGAAATATGACTCTCACCTTCCATTGGCCCAGTACCTTCGACGTATATCAAACGGTCCCCCTCTCATCGTACCGCTTAACCTAACTCATGACGAAAGGTATATAGTAGGGAACACGTTAAAAAATGTCAAGTATATCGAATTCACTCTCACACGTACTGTCCCCACGAGGTATATAGTGGGACAATTCACATACTCTTAGGTATATTAAACGGCTTTCCCACACGTACCAATTTCCCTCAAAAGCACGACGTCTATCGTGGAAGTCAAGTCAAAGGGGGAAACCTTTACACTAACCCAATAACTGCATACCCTCATACAGGCATCAAACCTAAGGCACTCATATTTAGTTTGCCGGTTACTACCCAAAACTCTACCGAAATGCCGGGTCGCCATGCCGTCCAAATTTTTGCTTGATTTCATCTTTTTTTGAAAACGAGACCCTATCCATGAGCCTGAAAATAAGTTAAACAATATTTTACATATTTTTCAAACCCAATTTTCTTAGGCTCGGGTCCCGTCCGACATTTCTTTTACATTTAGGTAAACCTAAAACAAGTGAAAACGTAAGCATAATAATAATCATGATGAGACTCTTCTCTCGTTTTTCCGCCTTCCTTACCAAAAATACAAAAAAATATTTCCTTCTATTTTATCAAAAGACCAAAAAACATTTTTCCTCCTCTTTTATCAAAATACCAAAAATATTTTTCCACTCCTTTATAAAAATACTAAAAACATTTTTTTCCTCCAGTTATTCCAAAAAAAATGTAAAAAGATATTTTCCTCTTTTCCAATAAAAAAAGATTCTTCCTCTTTTAAAAATAAATTCGAATCATTTTACTTCTCAGGTCAATTGCATACTCGACCCTTGGCCTGGCTCCCTATTGGCTTCGATCTTCCATCAAACTGCCCCGAAGTTCTATCAGTTATCCCGCTACTTCCTTTGAGTCTGGAATCCACCTTCACCCACTCTCCATGGAGAACGTAGACCAAGTACCAAATGTGAAGCCTCATTTGATGACAGTCCTAGTCCAACTCACTACCAAGACTGACAACCTTCAAATTGATATTTATGACATGCAGTAAAATTGGTTCCCTATTCTCGAAGATTCCAAGGTCCTCTTCCCTCGAGCTATGGGTCATCCCTCACCTGAGCCTATTTGTGTCCTGGAAGAATATTAGCACACTCCATGAGCCCATCTCCCTATACCGAATCTTGCCCATACAGGGGGCTAGCCTACTAGTACATGTCGATCTGAAGGAAGAAGAGTTAAATAAGGTTAAGGAGGAACTTAAGATGTTGACCAAGAAGTTTGACGAGGTCCGAATCTCCGGGATCTACACATATTACACCCATACGTATTCCTACCCTAAAGCAAGGATGCCGAAAAATTCAAGATGCCTAACATTGAGAAATTCGGGGGTAGCGATCCCCCAATTTTTCATTTTCAAAGCTACCACCGAGCCATGACTCTTTTAGGTGCCTCCGAGAAAATAATATCCCAAATATTCCAACAGACTCAAAAAGACAGTGCTCTTCATTGGTTCCTATCCCTTTAGGAATTCATAATTCACAATTGGAAGGATGTTGTCCGTGATTCATGTCATAGTACAAATACAAAGAGGAGTTGGAGGTTACAAGTCATAATTTAGAACTTCTCAAGCTGAACTCCGAAAAAACTGTCCGTAATTTCATAGCAAGTCTGAGGAAGAAAGTGGTCACTGTGACCGACCAACCTTCCGAAGAGGAGCAAGTTAGTATTGTGAAAAAAAACTTCTTACCCCATGTCCGAGCAATGATGGGAGGATAGTATTACCCATATTTTAAGTCCTCTAGGAAGAAGGATTAGAGGTTGAAGAAAGTATTGCTAACACAGAACTTGAGCCAAAGAAAGTATTCAGACAGTTCACTCCAAAAAAATATGAGAAACTTTCTACAGTCTCGACCATCAAGTACATCTCGCAGCCTGCTACCTCTTTGGCGCCATAAAATCATGCCAACCCAGTTAGAAAAGAATACACTGAGCTTCATGCTCCCCTCTCCAAAGTCTACTAAGCCCTATTGAGCCTAAATCTCATCAATCCGTTGGACCCTCGTCCATTACCAAACCCAATTCCTAAAATTTCAATCCCGACACACATTGTGATTTCCATCAAAATGCTGACCATACCATTGATCAATGCTTCCGTCTCTGAAATATATTCTAAGGTTTGATTGACCGGGGTGTCATCGTCCCACCATCCAATCCAATCCCAAACCAAACACCACTCACAATCCACTCCCAAATCATGCAAATTCCATCTTCCTAGGAAATGATCCAGATTTTGACCCATTTACCCAGATTGTACCTAGTAAATCACCCATTATACCAGTATCATCACCTAAAATCCTGAAAATTGATCACATTTTCTCCTATCCCCTACATGCTTTGTAGACCAAGCTCTGTTGATTCTTATAAGACATGCATTGCCGTTCGTACTCATTCTAGGGGAAAATAAATGAAATTGCCAACGGTACTAAACCATCCCCTAGAGTTTAGGCTAAAATTTCCTTATGAAATGACCATTGACTATCAGAAGTTTAATATCCTGTTCATGGAAGCCCAGAAGTGGGCTCGAGAGTCAGATAATTGGGTGGTACCTATCGATGAAGTCAGTTTAGATGATGCAATTCAGATCATAGTAGGCTTATTCCGACAGGCCAATGAGATTTGTACTATGTCCGAGTTACTCGATGCCTGAAAATTACAAGAGTGGTTGGTCCCTTCACTTATGCATCTCCCCGTTGTGTGGGAGGATCTATATGAAGAAGTCGTTGAGGTTGTTGAATGCTTTGACTTCTCGTGGCAAGACCACATCATTGCTACCAAATGGTGGGATGAGTTTGATAGTGTAGATGAAAAGCCAAGCCAAGCCAAGAAAGGGTTAACCCAGTGATCAACATATATGGGATGATATCGATTGAATATCTTCTAGGAGAGATCAACAAAGTGGCCAAACAGTCCGTGATAGACGAAGAAATGGGGTTTCTGTTATTTCCCTCCTCCATAAACCATATGAAGAGATCTGAGAGACACTACCACGGTTTGAATCTTCAGTTAGTAGAGATAGAAAAAGGAAAGGGAGTTTTTGAGAAACTCCCCATGCCAGAAATGACCATCGAGAGAAAGATCCTCAACCACTTGAAGAAAATTCAGGCCAACATCACCTTGTGGGGACTCTTTATGTCTTCCTAACCGCACTAAAACGCTCTGATAAAATTTCTTATCGGTCCCACAGTCCCTCCTTCCACCACTCTAAAAGAAGCCGTGTAACTGGTCGGATCCTTAACCTCTATTAAAATGCTTTCTTTATCTAAAGAAGAAACCCTAAAGTTTGGTCCTAATCACAACTATGCCCTTAACATGTCTGATGAGGTAATGGGGAGACAGTCCCGCTCTCACTCGTCGACAATGGATTAACACTCAATATTTGCCCATTAAGAACCTTCAACTACTTATGTTTGAAAGTAAGTGACCTTCATCAAACTTCCTCTATAGTGCATACTTATGACAATACCCGTGGAGAGGCGATGGGATCCATAAAGCTTATAATAGGGGATGCCCCTATAAATCCCGTTATCGAGCTCCAAGTTATCGACATACCTTCTTGTTTCAACCTATTTATTGGTCAACCGTGACTTCATAGCATCAAAGGGTATCTTCCTCTCTGCATCAAAAAACTAAAATTCTTTGCCAAGGGGCAGGTCATCACCATCTTGTGTGATGATGATAATACTAAGAATGCAAGCACTAGCAATCTGATACTAAAGACACAACATAGGGAGAATGACATGCTTCTGTCTGAATTCCGAGTCGAACCACTTCCAGTCCTAGCAGGGGATAATTTCAAAGACATAGTCTGTCCAGAGCACTACCCTCACGATAATGTCAACATGATATAGTTATTCAAGAATATGCACTTCATCGCAAGACTAAGGTTGGGATGATGATAACAAGGTATACTAGAACCCATATTACTGAAAAAGGATTTTTTCCTATGTGGCCTGAGTTATCAACCATCATCAGAGGAACTCAGAATGCTCCGCCAACCACGATTAAAGAGAAGTTTAGAAAATGCCAAGAATATTTCAGGGGATTCCTTGGATGGAAGATTCATCAAAGATGGAGAAGATTTTCCTTTTTGTGGATTTCTCGAACCATGGTATGATCATGTGGATAAGAAGATGAAGACAGGGATGGTTATTTTCTTTCAAGACAGTTACTCCTGAACCGAAGACTCGTAGCATCATATGCAATCACTCATGGAGAAGACTACGACTATTACCAAGGTTTCTGAGGAAAGTGACTTTGAGGAGTCATTCAATCTGCAGACAATGGGATTGACACTCTACATGATTAACTCAAGCGCTACATCGTTGGACCCGTCCACTCTAATCAAGGCTGCTAATGAACCCCTCCTTAACTGGAATGCTATATCAGTTCCACCCATTGAAATGTAACCCAACCCAATTGTTTATCCTATTGTTTCCTCTTTTGTTGTTCCCCCATTTTCTGATAATAAAGTAATCGAGACCTCCTTTAATGAGGTTCTCAATGCTATTTTTCTCGAGAATAAAATAGATGAAGATTTTGAGTATCTTAATGTGCCTTACATTAATTGTCTTGATTCTAATCAAACTTTTAATGATGAAGATTTTGTAAATGAACAATTATTAACTGATCTTAATAATGTTAATGACACATAACATAATCATGTTCAAATTACTGAAGATAAAACTATTGTTATCTGTTGATACCAAATTTATTCTGCTGACGTGGACAAATTATGTGAAGACACGTGTCAATCTACATGGCACTCGCAAACATTTTTTGAACAACACCTTGACTCCGAGGAACTCAACCTCCCTGACAAACTCAAGCGCTCCGACCAACAAGTGTTCTTCGAGGAACTTTATTGTAATGAGAAACTCATATATACCGAGCTACTTAGGCGGTCCAAGAAGCTTAGGTGGTTCGAGCTGCATCTCTTACAGAGCATTCATATCCGGATAATCAAGAGGATGACTGCGCATTAAATGCTCATTATTATCACACAGATGTACACGCCTATTGGACAGCTATGTATTATTCTTTTGCATGTACAGCCTCAGGGCTATAAATACATTGTAACCTCCTCATTAGCAGGGGACTCAGAATTTCTTGGTAAACCCATTATCGAGAATTCTGCAAACAGTCAGCAATAACACAAACAGTGGACGTAGGCCATTCTTTCAAGGCTGAACCACTTTAAAAATCTTTTGTCTTGTTTATTTTTATCTGTGATTAAAGAATTAGGTCAAATCTAGTTTTTTACATCAACAGATTGGTGCCGTCTGTGGGAAACGACTGTAATTATCGTTTTTCACTAAAATAATTCATCACCAATGGCTGATAATCCTGAATCTAGTAATCGAATGGCTGGGATTCCCCAAAATCCATACACTCCTCCAAGTGTCCAAGATCTGGCTGGAATAATGGCTAATTTGGCTCAGGGCCAGACTGCCATGCAAGAAACCATGCTACAACTCATGCAAACTATCCAGGGTGGAGCACCTGCCCAGTCAGGGCAACGAAGCATTCAGAGAAATACCCGATTGCCTTTTTCACGAACTAGACGAACGTCACTCCCAGAAGAATATCATTCTAGATGCACCGATTCATATCGTACTGAGAGATCCAATGATCCTTCTTATCATCCTGGAAGGACTTCTTCGGTACGAGCTACAAACACTCAACAAAACGTCACTCTATCTCCAGAAAGGACCAGTGCTCTTGAAAGATTGAGTAGAGTCTCTCCCTTTGATCGTTTGGGTCCTAGGAGGAATAAAAGTCCCCCTAGGATGGTGTCGAGGAACTCTCAACGATCCTCTGATTTAAAGGAAGGTTCTGCCCAATCCCGACCAGCTGCTCGTCGTGAAAGATCCCAAGAGGCAAATTCAACACGATCAGTTGCTCGAACCAACAGGCCCGAGGAGGGAAATGATGCATGGAAAGGCTTTATTAAGAGGTTGGAGGATAAACTAGGGGAAATGGCTAAGGCCAAAAATCCTCTACAAGGAACTTTTGTTCAAGGGACACCTTTTATCCAAGCAATTGTGGATTTTCCCACACCATTAAAGTTCAAAGCACCTGTTGTGACTCCTAAATCTGATGGAAAAATTGACCCTGTCCTTCATATAGAACAATACCAAGGTGTTTTCGATATCTATGCCGTGCCAGACGAGATGAGATTCAGGGCATTTTCAGGAACTCTCACTGGATCTGCTCAAATATGGTACAACAATCTTCCTCGAGGAAAGATTGCAACTTTCTTTCAACTGGATGAGCTCTTTATTGGAAACTTCTGTTTTGGATCAAAACCAGTTAAACAAGTAGCACACTTGTTAAGTGTTAGACAAAAATCAGGTGAGAGTACCAGGGATTATATTACTCGTTTCAATAACGAAAAGCTCGAAGTTATTGATTACGAAGAAAAGATAGCAATTACTGCTCTGATGAGTGTACTATTTCCAAATAAATTGTACTACACTTTGGACAAAGATCTACCTAGGACCATGTCAGAATTAATGGCAAAAGCATCCAAAACCATGAATGCCGAGGAAGCTATGGCCGCAAAGAAGAGCATGGACACTAAAACCTTTTAGGTACTAACCCTTGCTATACAATTCTTTTAAAAACCTTTTAGGTGTCCAACCCCAAGGGCGCCAAGCTTGACTCTATTCCAGGTATCCTTTGCTGCAACACATGTGGATGTTGCGGGGTTTTGATAGACGCCTCCTTCTTTCATTCGTGTAGAGACTCTCTAGTAGTTATCTGAGCTTGTCGCTCACAGTTCATTTATCAGTATTAGACTTGTTGAGATGTTTTCTGATATTTACTTGTATTGGATATTTGGACCGATGGTTTATTCGGTTAGGTGTTTTAATTGTGGATGGTTATTTTAATTAACTGTGATTGTGTATTATTTTATGTTCCGTATGAGTTTTATTTTATTAATTGAAAGATAAAAATTGGCACTAGTCTACTTTTCTCACTTAGGTGGTTAGTAATTAAAAAGACGACAGTGATGCTAAGAATGGACCAACTGAGAAACCTTTTCTAACTTGATTTAGGACTGATCACCCGGGATTAATTAGGCGGGGTGTCACAGATGGTATCAGAGCATCAGGTTCTAGTGTCCTTAGGATCTGTGCGGCTTTCTACGTTTCAGTGTAACACTCGTTTGTTATAGAGCCCTATTATTAGGACTGTTGATTCATTTTCCTCTTGTGAGATATCGTATTTCTGCTGTGTATATTTTTGTGTAAATTGTGTACTTATACAATTCAATCTATTTCAGATGCCACCGAGGAGACTGAGAGCGGAGAGGGCTGAGGCTAGGGATGAAATCAGGGAGGCTCATCAGGAGCCATAGGTACCGCTACCACCACCCCCACTCGAGTTGATTTCCACTACTCAGGTGGCAGTGATAGTGGCCCAGGCGATCGAAACAGCAATGAGAGCTATGGAAGCTCACTTTCCACAACCCCAGGCATCGCCTCCAGTGGCACCAGCAGTTCAGGGTCCAGTGGGGCCACCATCTTGGCAGAGAGTTAGGGAGACCTTTCATAAGGGTCACCCACCTGAATTCCGGGGTAGTACAGATGTGATAGAGGCTTGTGACTAGGAAGAAACGGCACCTCAATCGGATACCCGGAGAAAAAGATATGGACAGTCAAAGTTTGAAGGAAAAGTCAAATAGGCGGACCGGTCCGCCTAAGACCCGGACCGGACCGATGTACACAAATCCAGAGAACTGCGAACCGAAGGCAAACCAAAGAAGGCTAAAATTAAAAGAACCGATCCGCCCCCGGACCGGTCCGCCTAAAAAATAAAAGAACCGATCCGCTTTAGAAGCAGACCGATCCGCCTAAGGGCCGGACCGGTCCGCCCATCGAGATTTTGTTTTCTGATTCTCCTCTAAAGACTTCGAGTTATACTCAACTTCTTGTAATTTCATGTAGGGTATAAAAACCCGAATTATTTTCATTGTAAAGTAGGCAAGAACGGAGGGAGTTAGTTGAATCTCTCCTTTTCTTCCACAAACCCTAGTTTAGCAACTTTATTCATTTTAATTCAAGACTGAAGCCTTGATTCCGATTGTGAGTACTTCTAGTTAATTGATTGACTGCTGTGGTAAAAAAATTAGTGAGTATCTCATCTTTTCAATTCTCTTTTACATCATTGTACGAATTTGCCTTAGATTAATTATGGTTTTCTGCACATTGAAATCTGTTTTCATCACTTTCGGTATGTCCGGCTAGATTTCCAAGGTTGGGTTACATGAACCCAACCTGATGTGGTAATTGCACGTATAAAAGTAATCCTCTGAATTTAGTGATTAATTGTGATCGTATTGCGTAGGAACACAACAATTGTAGGTCTAAATATCTCGTTTGCCTCTGGGTAACCGGGATGATTGAGAATATAATTCGAGTGTCACTATCGTGATACCGATTTACTCATCCTTTGATTAAGTATGACGCGGGCTTGAACCTCGTATACGTAATGTTTGGGAGTACTAAAGACTGGGTCAAATTAATTAGATAAATTTACGATTAATATTATAACTGTAGTACACTAGATAATTTTCATTCACATTTTAGATAATTTAGTGTAATTGCACATTTTGATAACTACATAATTGCATTTAGCTTAATCATTCCCAAAATCAAATCTTTTTCGTTCTTCTTAGAGTCAACGTTAGGATTCCTCCGTCTTACCCCGTTGTCACAACTTCGTTGTCCTTTTTCCCTGAGGATCGATACCCGACTTGTCGGATTATTACTTGAACGATAGGCTTGCACTTGAGCCTAGAGAGTACACACTTTAGAGACACATTCTGAGTCGTGTCAAGTTTTTGGCGCCGTTGCCGGGGAACTAGGTAGACTTAGGATTAGATCGAGTTAATCCAAAACTTTGACCAAAAATTCAAAAATCCAAAAAAATAAAAAAATATAAAAAGCACAAAAAGATTCACCACCATCTCTCCTAAGTTTTAATGCAAAATTCTGAAACCATTCCCACACCCCAAAATACTCCAACCAGCATTCACGAAAATCCACTTGTTGAGTATAATCTTGATAGTCCCCACACTCCACAAGCCCCACAGTTCTGGATCCCACCTCCCACACCGTCACACTCAATCTCTAGCAACACTCCCTTCTCCTTCGTAGGACACACTTCGAGCACACCCAGTGAGAGCGTCGAGTCATCAAGTGAGAGAGAGATGTCGCAGCATAGTAATGCACCTACGGTGAGGAAGAGCCTCCGTACCGCCCGTTGAGAGAATTCTTATATCCCGAGCGCACTGTCACTCCGGGATGCATTATACTCCCGTATAATGCCGGGCAGTTCCGATTCAAAAATGGGATGATCCAGATGCTACCACACTATCACGGTATGGATTCTGAAAAGCCATACCTGCATATAAGGGAATTTGAGGACGTGTGTGATACTCTCAACGATAAAACTTGCACACAAGAGGTGATTCGCCTCAAACTCTTCCCATTCTCGTTAAAAGATAAAGCTAAGACCTGGCTATGGTCTTTACCTCTGAGCTCGATTCCATCTTGGAACGAGTTACAATCCAGATTTCTCAAGAAGTTCTTTCCACCACATCGAACAATCTCCATAAAGGCTCAGATTCAATCGTTCAGGCAATTGGATAATGAGCCATTCCATCGATGTTATGAGAGTTTTAATGAGTTAACTGCTTCGTGCCCCCATCATGGATTTGATACAGCTCAAATCATTTCCCTCATCTATAATGGGCTGAACCTTAACTCCAAGCAACTCATTGAAACCATGGGTAGTGGTCCGTTTATCGAACTAGACTGCCACGATGCTGAGCTTCACCTGAGGTATGTTGCCGAGACTACCCAATCATGGGATATTTCTGATCCTAATGCTCAGAATTGAAATCATCAAGCGACCACCACTCCATCGGCGTCCGACCTATACCATGTAGATAAGACCTCTATATCGGACAGTCGGTTGGACACCATTGAGAAAGGATTTCGAGATTTATGTGAGGTAGTTGGATCTATCAAAAACCCCGTCGAAAAGGTGTGTGCGATTTGTGAGGTAGGACATTCAACTGAGGAATGCCCGACGATACCCGCCTGCAAAGTAATGTTGCAGGAGCAAGTTAGTGGTATAGGAGGCTTTAAGGGTAATTTCGGTGCCCCGCACGAGAATTTATACAACCCTTCGTGGAAAAATCATCCCGGATTTAGCTACGGGCAACAACATGCCGCAATGAACCCTCCTTCGCATGTTGCCCCTCCTCCTCCACAACAATTTCAACAAGCTCCACACATGCAAGGACATGTGCAAGCACCACCACCTCACGGAAATTATATCCCGCCACAGCGGAGAACATTCGAGGATACTATGAATCAGTTCATCGCAAGCCATACCGCAAACAATGCCAAATATGATCGTCTAATTGGTGACATAAATGCGAATCTGTCCAAAATACAATCCTCGTTGAGTGTTCAAGAGAAGGGCAAATTCCCTGCCCAAGGCCAACGACCTCCCCAAGGTCAGACTAGTGTTAGCTCCACATCCACTGAACATCAGGAGCAATGTCAAGCAGTGACCACTCTTCGTAGTGGAAGAGTCGTTTATTTATCACCTCCTCCACACGACACAACAAAAGACAAGGAGATTTCGCCCGGCACGAAAGAGGCCGAAGATGTCCCCTTGAATGAGAGTGATAAGGAAGAAACTAGTGAGCCTGAGGTGGTAGTGAAACCACCCTCCTCGGCACCATTTTCTCGAAGGTTGATTCCTTCCCAGAAAGGAAACCCACGTGATGACGTGCTAGAAATACTAAAGCAGGTGAAGCTGAATTTACCATTCCTCGATGCCATCAAACAAATTCCAGCTTATGCAAAAGTCATCAAAGATTTGTTGACGGTAAAAAGGAAGATGAAAGTAAAGAAGAATGTCTTCCTAGCACAGAACGTGAGCTCCATCCTACTCAATGAGCTCCCGCCTAAATTCAAAGATCCAGGTGCACCCACCATATCATGCATCATTGGAGATAATAAAATCGAGAAAGCCTTACTTGACTTGGGAGCAAGTGTAAACATACTCCCTTACTCCATTTATAGGCAACTTGACTTAGGCGACCTCAAGCCCACAAAGGTCACTCTCTAATTAGCGGATCGATCAGTGAAGATTCCTCGAGGCATAGTCGAGGACGTGATCGTCCAAGTTGACACTTTCTACTTCCCGGTAGATTTTGTCATTTGGGACACGGAGCCCTCCTTTAACTCGAGCAATCATGTTCCCATCATCCTTGGGCGCCCATTTTTAGCAACAGCTAACGCTATTATTAACACAAGGAATGGGCGAATGCAGCTCACTTTTGGAAATATGACATTAGAGACCAACATCTTCAACATAGCCCAACATACGGGAGAGGAAGATGATATTCACGCGGTGAGTCTCATAGATGAGATAGTAGAGGAGTACTTTGAGGAGAATTGTTGTGGCGATGCCTTAGGATCCTATATGATTTCGAGCAATGAGAGTGAGGGGATGTATATTGAGTACGAGAGGGAGATTGAGGAGTTAAAAGAGTTACTCGATGAGAGAGCGTCGGACGATGACGCGAGAGATATGAATTGGGTTTCTAGATTCGAGGAGTTACCACTACGGGATACACGCGTTGTTCCCTCCGATGAAAAGTTTCCAACCCTTGAATTAAAGAAACTCCCCTCCCATATCAAATATGCATACTTAGGAGAGGATGAAACATTCCCTGTTGTTATCTCCTCTAGCCTAGATGAAGGGCAGGAGGGCAAATTGTTGAGAATTCTGAGGAAGCACCAAGGTGCTTTTGGTTGGTGTATAGCTGATTTGAAGGGGATAAGTCCTCTGATTTTCACTCACAAGATTCACCTCGAAGAGGATGTCAAGCCCTCTAGAGAAATGCAAAGAAGACTGAACCCCAACATGAAAGAAGTTGTGAGGACCAAGATCATTAAACTATTGGATGCCGGGATTATCTACCCAATCTCGGATAGCAAATGGGTGAGCCCTATTCAAGTCGTCCCGAAGAAGTCGGGTATGACCGTGATTGAGAATGCTAAGGGAGAGCTTGTTCCCCAACGCACCACCACCGATTGGCGTGTGTGCATTGATTACCGAAAACTCAATGCGGGAACAAGAAAAGACCATTTCCCCTTACCATTCATTGATCAAATGCTTGAAAGAGTAGCGGGCCACCCTTATTATTGCTTCCTTGATGGTTATTCCGGATATAACCAAATTGAGGTAGATGTACTAGACCAAGAGAAGACAACCTTCACTTGCCCTTTTGGTACGTTTGCCTACAAACGTATGCCATTCGGCTTGTGTAATGCACCCGCGACCTTTCAAAGGTGCATGTTGAGCTTGTTTAGTGACATGGTCGAAAGAGGACTTGAGGTGTTCATGGACGATTTTAGCGTTTTTGGCACCTCTTTCGATCTTTGTCTAGAAAAATTAGAACAAGTACTTGCTCGGTGTGTGGAGAAGAACTTAGTGCTGAATTGGGAAAAATGCCATTTCATGGTCACTGAAGGAATAGTTCTTGGCCACATAGTATCATCTAAAGGCATAGAGGTTGATAGGGCTAAGATAGATGTCATAGCTGACCTTCCCCCACCGAGATCGCTTAAAGACGTGCGCTCATTCTTGGGTCACGCCGGGTTTTATCGAAGGTTCATTAAGGACTTTAGCGCTATCGCTAGACCCTTAAGCAACCTTCTCATGAAGGACAACCCGTTTGAGTGGACCGAGGCATGCCAAAGCTCCTTTGACAAATTAAAGAACATGCTCGTATTCGCTCCCATCATGCAAGTCCCGAATTGGTCCCTACCATTCGAACTTATGTGTGATGCAAGCGATTACGCGATTGGGGCCGTTTTGGGCCAACGTAAAGATAAACAAGCTCATGTCATCTACTACGCTAGCCGGACCCTTACCGGACCTCAACTCAACTACTCTACCACGGAGAAGGAGTTGCTAGCGGTAGTCTTTGCCCTTGATAATTTCAGATCGTATCTCATTGGTTCTCCTATAATTGTCTTCACCGACTACGCGACATTGAAATATCTACTGGCTAAGAAAGACGCCAAGCCGCGCCTCATAAGGTGGATCCTACTCCTACAAGAGTTCAATCTCTCCATTAAAGATAAGAAAGGAGTAGAAAACGTCGTTGCCGACCATCTATCACGGCTTTCGTCCGACGTACCTACTGATCCCATTCCCATAGACGAATACTTTTCGGATGAGCAACTTTTTGCTACCTCTTCTTTACCTTGGTTTGCGGATATAGCAAACTACCTTGTCACGGGAGCCGTCCCTCCTGACTGGACACCGCAAGATAAGAAGAGGTTTCTTACTTGGTCGCGCATGTTCTTCTACGATGATCCATTATTGTTTAAATATTGCGCCGACCAAATCATCCGACGATGCGTATCGGATGATGAGATCCCGAAAGTCATCCAGTTTTGTCATTCGGAAGCGTGTGGAGGCCACTTTTCCACGAAAAAGACGGCCGCTAAAATTCTGCAATGCGGTCTATATTGGCCCACATTATTCCGGGATGTGAACAATGCTTGCAAATCTTGCAATAGGTGCCAACGGATGGGAGCCATTACTCGACGAGACATGATGCCTCTTACCCCCATACTCATCATTGAGATCTTCGACTGTTGGGGTATTGACTTCATGGGTCCCTTTCTCCCGTCCTTTGGTTTCCTATACATCCTTGTTGCGATAGATTACGTTTCTAAATGGGTAGAAGCTATAGCTACCAAAACAAATGACAACAAGGTGGTGATAAAGTTCCTACAGGAACACATACTTTCCCGCTTCGGTGCTCCGAAAGCGATAATTAGTGATAATGGCAAGCACTTTTGCAATTGTCCATTCGGGAAGCTTATGAGAAAGTATGGCGTCGTTCACAAGGTTGGAACGACGTATCACCCACAAACAAATGGGCAGGCCGAACTAGCGAATCGTGAGATCAAGAACATTCTCGAGAAGACCGTCAATCCTAACCGGAAAGATTGGTCACTTAGACTGAACGATTCGCTATGGGCCTATCGCACCGCATACAAAAATCAGCTTGGCATGTCCCCTTTTCGCTTTGTGTATGGAAAGCCTTGCCATCTCCCCGTGGAGTTAGAACACAAAGCGTATTGGGAAATTAAGGAGCTCAATTATGCCATGGATAAAGCCGGTGAAGCTTGCAAGCTTCAAATAAATGAGTTAGAGGAGATACGCAATGATGCGTATGAGAATGCCAAAATTGCCAAAAAAAGGATGAAACTCGCTCACGATAGCATCATTCGACGCAAAGAGTTTCTTCCCGAGCAAAAAGTTCTTCTCTATAACTCTCGGCTTCATCTCTTTCCGGGCAAGTTGCGGTCGCGATGGTCTGGCCCGTTTGTTGTCAAGAATGTTTTCCCCCACAGAGCTGTCGAATTAGAAGATTTAAAAGGGGGAAATACGTTCAAAGTGAATGGACAACGCCTAAAGCCATATCTTGAGGCGTGCGGGGAGGAAGTTGACACCGTTTGGTTGTCGGACCCCGTTTACGGGGTAGAGTGAACGGTTTCAGTTAAGTCGTCGCACCCCCGACGCGTATGGGGTGAGAGTCGTGTATGTCGCGAGAGTCATGTGTGTCGTGTGCGTTAGTGAGTGTCGTTAGGATTTTAGTACATTCGGGTTTAGCATGTGCATGTTTGGGAATTGGGTCAACTCGGTTGACCGGTGATGTTGAGAGGTCCTTAGTCTATAATTGGTGAGGAGCGCATTTTAAAAGTGCAATATTTCGAGGAAGAGAGGTTGAAATCCAGTTTCGGGGAAATTCCAGCCAAAAATCCCCAGGCCGGACCGGTTCCTTTAATTTAAGGGCGGACCGGTCCGCCACCGGACCGGTTCCTTTAATTTTAAAATGGACCGGTCCGCCTATCGAATTTTCTGGAAATTAAAGACCCGGACCGGTCCGCCTCTGGACCTGACCGGTCCGCCTTCTGCAGATTCATTTAATCCTTTCCTCCCATTCACCCCCCTTCCCCCCAATTGCCATCCTTCCCTCCAAATTCGGTTTCCCACATCCCAATACACCTTTTCCCTCCAAATCCCTTCCCCTCCACTATAAATTCAGTCCTACCCCTCCCCTTCTCTTCACACCTCAAACACTACTTCTCTCCTCTCCCTCTCCAGATTTTTTTTTTGAGATCCATCCTCTCTGTCTCCATGGCCCCCCGTGTTGCCGCCACAAAATACGCATCCACCGACATCCTACCCTCCGGGGCAACGAGTTCCGCTCCCGCCAAGAGGAGCGATGGTGCACCCTATTCTTCAGGACAAGCCGCAAACTCCATATGGAGCGCGCGGTTCAATGGAACGCGCTGCCCAATTCTGTCACGGCCCTATTCATGGCCCGGGGGTGGTGTCGTTTCCTCAACGAACCCCATGAAGCCGTGTGGGCTTCCTAGGTCCGGTTATTCTATGGCACACTCGTGCGGACGGGCCAATTTGAGGCCCAAGCTTACGTCGATGGGACGGTCGTTCCTTTTTCCTTAGCCATCCTCACGACCAAATTGGCCACCTTTGGTGTTCCGGACCCCCAAGACTTCACATATCCAAGAACGTTCCTCCGGTTGCTAAGGACGTCATCATGGAACGCATTGCTCCAAACGTGGCTTGGGCGGGTCAAACTGTCGCTGTTGGACAACTCAACGAAAAGGCGCGCCTCACTTTCCAAATTGTGTGCGCCAACATTCTTCAAACGTCCAACGATTCTGCCATGAGGCCTCGACAAGCCACCTTGACCTATCATCTCTTCGATCCCCAAACTTCCATCCATTTGGCCCGCACATTATATGCCGATATCATCGCCGCCTCTTTGGATGAGAAGGGTGCCGCCCCTTTGCCCTATGCCCGTTGGATCACGTCTATCCTCCAAGACACCGGCATTGAGGCCCCGCTCGACCGCACCCGGATTCCCGGTCCCTTTGGACAGGGCACTCGCACTAAGAGTGCCAAACATCTAGCCATAATCCGGGCACAGCGGGGTCATGATAGCGAAGAAGAGGCCGCCTCGGGAGAGAGCGCGGGGGAGGAGGCCGCCGAAGCGGACGTTGAGATGGGTGACGTCGGCACCGATGACGAGTCGGCGGACGAGGAGGACGACCCGAACTTTGAGTGGGCGGGTACCGATATCTCGACCCGGTTGTCCACCCTTGAGAACCGATTCGAGAACTTTATGATCGACTACCGTCGAGATCAAAGTCGGGCGTCTCGAAGGCAAGCGGATATCTACCGATGCCTAGGGGACCCTTATGAGCCACTCCCATCACATTTTCATGACCCCTATGGCCCCGACGCGCCCAGCTCATCCCATTTCCCTTCCCCGTGATGTTTTGTTGGTTCTAGACTGTTTTGATGTATTCCTTCTCATGTCACACATATGCTGTATTCATGTTTGTACCACAGTCTTATGATATAAAAAGTTGCATTTTCTATATTTGTTTGTTTTAATTATTGCACTACTTATTTTGCCTTATTTAGATTTTAGTCCTTTTTTCTTGAGGACAATGCAAAAGTCTAAGTTAGGGGGGGTCACAAGTGCATATTTCTAAAACTTCACAAATTTTCAAAAATGCCCAAAATTTCCAAAAAAATCATAAAATTTTGAAAAATCCAAAAATTTTTTTATTCAAAATAAATAAAAGTTGGGATTCAAATTTTGCAAAAATATCATTAAAAGTCAAATTGAAGTCTCAAAGTGTAAAAAGTCAACATACACAAAGCCGAAATTGACCAAAGATGGAAATTGTGCAAAAATTGACGACTTAACGAATAAATGTGGAGATTAACAAACCCGGTGAGATTCGAGCCTATCACGTTTTGAGAGATTTTAAATCAATCCGAGTTAATTGTTAACTCAAAGTTCTTTTTAGCGCGTAATAAGTTGTCAAGGATCTTAATTCTTTCATTTTGATCGGTTTTGAAAAATGTGTACAATATTGCCTTGAAAAACATGCCAAATTAGTCTCTAAACTTAAATTCATCTCGAAACGCATATGGTAACACAATTGGCATTTTGGACAATGAAGTAGGCCCTCGTTTGTCACCCAAAAATATTGGCCAGAAAAAGTAGCGAAAAAAAAACTACCCTTTGCAACCCAAATTGAGCCGAATAATTTTTCCTTTCGTTTGACAACCCGAAAAACCCAAAATGGCCCGGAATTGTGAAAGTTGAAAAATCCCAGAATTCGAGTCCGAAGAGTGCATAAAAAGGGGCAAGAGAAAAAAATAAATATGCTCAACAAAAATAGTGAGAAAAGAAAAGAAGTGAAAAACAGAAAAAATAGAGAAAAAGAAGAAAAAATGAGCAATAGCCCAGAAAAAGCACCAACGGACATCATAAATGACTTTTCCAATTCCAACCTTCCCTACAATTTTCATTTTACCCAATACACCTTTAACCCGAAAAAGTCCTAACCGAGTCTAAAGTGTAGAATTGGTTACCGCGTAGAGAGCTAATACACCAAAAGATAATAAAGGAGATTAAGTGCACGAATAAGAGGCAATGTTCCCGTTTTTAAAATCGTAATCCGTTGATGAGATCCTTTCACCATGAAATTTCCGTCTTTCTAATTGTATGCGTGATTTTGCGTCCATTATATTTACTCTTTATATCACGCACACCGAGAGAAAAGCCATATTCCGAGTGGTTCGTTTGAGAGAGCTTCCCGTGAGAATTTGAAATCAAAACGAATTTTCGAATAAGTAACGTAATGATTAATCGGTGGAAATCGGCGGTTATATTTCTGGCTTCGCATACACGCACTACAGTTTGAGACTTGTAAACATGACTTAATGATGACTATTTTCTAGAAAAGTTTGAATTATACAATTTTTGGTTATTTTGAAGTTCTTTGAGTCGAATTTTGTGGGTATATTCTCTCCCAACCCTCACGAGACACAACTCATCCTACTAGGGTAACCTAGGGGTTTAAAGGCTTGTTGCATACTCTAAATGCAATCGCATGCCCGCGAAAGAGGTATTTTATCCCAATAAAATGTTTTTCAAGAGTTGAGCTTTGCTAAAATTCTTTTACATTGCTCGGGACGCGCAAAGTTCTAAGTTAGGGGGGTTTGATTAGGCATAAATTGTTCCTAATTTATCCCTTAATTTCGGTACTTTAATCACCTCGAACAACGTAATTGGATTGACTTTATCTCATAATCTTGCTACTGACTTATCCTAACAAGTACACCAAGTTTCTGGTATTTCGTTATGATTTTACAGGTGTCTAATGTCAAGAAATGGAAGAAGGAAACCGGAAGAATAGAGAAAGTCAACAAGAAAAGTCAAAAGGGCAAAAGAGTCATTCCTACCCAGAATCCGGATGAGGTACCTAAAGAGAAATTGAAGGTATCATCCTCACAAGCACCTAGGAAGAAACGACACCTCAATCGGATACCCGGAGCAAAAGATATGGACAATCAATGTTTGAAGGAAAAGTCAAATAGGCGGACCAGTCCGCCTAAGACCCGGACCGGACCGATGTACACAAATCCAGAGAACTGCGAACCGAAGGCAAACCAAAGAAGGCAAAAATTAAAAGAACCGATCCTCCCCCGGACCGGTCCGCCTGAAAAATAAAAGAACCGATCCGCTTTAGAAGCAAACCGATTTGCCTAAGGGCCGGACCGGTCCGCCCATCGAGATTTTATTTTCTGATTCTCCTCTAAAGACTCCGAGTTATACTCAACTTCTTGTAATTTCATGTAGGGTATAAAAACCCGAATTATTTTCATTGTAAAGTAGGCAAGAACGGAGGGAGTTAGTTGAATCTCTCCTTTTCTTCCACAAACCCTAGTTTAGCAACTTTATTCATTTTAATTCAAGACTGAAGACTTGATTCCGATTGTGAGTACTTCTAGTTAATTGATTGACTGATGTGGTAAAAAAATTAGTGAGTATCTCATCTTTTCAATTCTCTTTTACATCATTGTACGAATTTGCCTTAGATTAATTATGGTTTTCTGCACATTGAAATCTGTTTTCATCACTTTCGGTATGTCCGGCTAGATTTCCAAGGTCGGGTTACATGAACCCAACTTGATGTGGTAATTGCACGTATAAAATTAATCCTCTGAATTTAGTGATTAATTGTGACCGTATTGCGTAGGAACACAAAAATTGTAGGTCTAAATATCTCGTTTGCCTCTGGGTAACCGGGATGATTGAGAATATAATTCGAGTGTCACTATCGTGATACCGATTCACTCATCCTTTGATTAAGTATGACGCGGGCTTGAACCTCATATACGTAATGCTTGGGAGTACTAAAGACGGGGTCAAATTAATTAGATAAATTTACGATTAATATTATAACTGTAGTACACTAGGGTTGGGGGATTGTATTCCCGTCCTATTTTTTTCCATCATCTCATTTAAAAGTTCAAATCAAATTTTCATTCACATTTTAGGTAATTTAGTGTAATTGCACATTTTCATAACTACATAATTGCATTTAGCTTAATCATTACCAAAATCAAATATTTTTCTTTCTTCTTAGAGTCAACGTTAGGATTCCTCCGTCTTACCCCGTCGTCACAACTTCGTTGTCCTTTTTCCCTGAGGATCGATACCCGACTTGTCGGATTATTACTTGAACGACAGGCTTGCACTTGAGCCTAGAGAGTAC
This sequence comes from Sambucus nigra, assembly GCA_949130495.1. Taxonomy (NCBI): domain Eukaryota; kingdom Viridiplantae; phylum Streptophyta; class Magnoliopsida; order Dipsacales; family Adoxaceae; genus Sambucus; species Sambucus nigra. The sequence goes on from OX422218.1 coordinate 226,211,442, forward strand.
ACACTTTAGAGACACATTCTGAGTCGTGTCAGCTACCTTTCGTCTATCAGGGGCAGCCTTACAGTGGTGGGAGTCAGTTACCACCGCCGGGGAGCGAGACTTGATGCCGATAGCAGAGTTTTGGGTGCGGTTCGACCGCAAATACTTTCCACTAGTAGTAGAGACTGAGATGAGGAAGAAATTCAGTGATTTAGTTCAGGTTGACTGATCAGTGGTAGACTACGAGGAAGAGTTCACCCGTTTGGCAAACTTTGTGACAAATGAGGTGAGCGATGAGGAGCGGAAGACATCGAGGTTTATGGATGGTTTAGCCTGACGAATCAGGCAACACTTGATTGGGAATCCGACATTAGTAACGTATACAGACGTCGTTAATGCCGCACTTGTACACTGCCAGGACCATCGTTTCCAAACGAAGGGGAGCAAGCGAACAGGGGAGCGGAGCCAACATGGCAAGGCTGTTACTAGTAGTGACACAAGTGGTGCTCAGCAGCAGGCGGGTAGTCAGCAAGGGAATCAGACTAAGAAGTTTAAACCTGGTGGTTTTCGACAGGGAGGACAGGGGTTCAGGCAGGGGCAGCCGGGCCCGAACTAGCAACAAAAGGTTCCTCAGGGCCGTCAGGGCCAGGGCCAGTCGCGTCAGGGCCAACAGGGCCAACGACAAGGGGATGGTCAGAGACGCTGTTTTGTGTGTGGCCAGCCAGGACATTTCAAGAGGGAATGCCCACAGAGGGGCAGAGGTCAACACCAGGAGGCCCAACAGGGGCAACGGGGGCAATTACCACCAGCAGCACCAGCCCCACCCGCCCCACCTCAGCAGGGGAAGATGCACTACGGACGTGTGTATAACGTTCGGGATGTTCCTAATCCCCCGGCGCAGCAAACACCGCCAGCAGTTGAGGGTATATTTCTCATTCATGGTTATGAGGGTAGTATTCTCTTTGATACGAGAGCATCACATTCATTCATTAAATTAAATTTTACTAAACGGGTCGGACTACTAGAGACCGCGGGAGGTCTTCGGATGTGTGTAGAGTCGCCAGTTGGCAGCGGGGATACGATTCACTCGATTTGTCGGGGTGTGGACATTTTGATCGGGAGACTTAGTTTAGCAGCGGACCTACTAGTGTTAGATATGGAGGGGTACGATGTCATCTTGGGTATGGATTGGTTGGAAGGTTATCGGGCGGCGGTGGATTGCTACGAAAGGACTATCGTGTTCTCCATTCCAGGGCAGGAGATGTTCTTAATAGCAATGCCACTACCCGAGGGAGGGACACGCACACACTTGTATTACATTGAAGAGGAAACCTCAGGGAGGTGGCTATTCCGTTGGATTCAATCCCAGTGGTGAGAGACTTTGAGGATGTGTTTCAGGAGATACCAGGGTTGCCACCTAGCAGGGAAATCGAATTTGTGATCGATTTAGCACCGGGGATGAGGCCAATTGCTCGGGCCCCATATCGTATGGCCCCTTCAGAGATGCGTGAGCTGAGGGAGCAGATTCAGCAGCTTCTGGGTCAGGGTTTCATACGACGGAGTACGTCATCGTGGGGTGAACCGGTGTTATTTGTGAAAAAGCGAGATGGCTCACTACGGTTATGCGTGGACTATAGAGAGCTGAATAAGGCCACGATACGGAATAAGTATCCGTTGCCTAGGATTGATGACCTATTTGACCAGTTGAGAGGGGCGTCTTATTTCTCTAAGGTCGACTTAAGGTCAGGATATCATCAACTACGTATCCAAGAGGAAGATGTTCCGAAGATTTCTTTCCTGTCGCGTTTGGATCTTACGAGTTCAGGGTGATGCCATTCGGACTCACCAATGCACCAGCAGTGTTCATGGACCTCATGAATAGAGTATTCAGGGAGTTTCTCGATCAGTTTGTTATCGTGTTCATTGATGACATCCTGATCTACTCGCGTACCGAGGAGGAGCACGCAGAGCACCTACATATAGTGTTACAGACATTACGGGATCACCAACTCTATGCCAAATTCGGTAAGTGTGGATTTTGGCTACGGGAGGTCCAATTCCTTGGCCACGTGGTGTCAGACCGGGGTATTGCGGTGGATCCAAGTAAAGTATCGGCGGTGAGGAAGTGGGACAACCCACGACACTGATAGAAGTGTGCAGTTTTCTGGGGTTGGCCGGTTATTACAGACGGTTCATCAAAGATTGCGGGCCCTTTGACGAATCTTACCCGGAAAGGGGTACCTTTCACTTGGAATGATCACTGTCAATTAGCCTTCGACGACTTAAAGGACAAGTTGACATCTGCACCCGTGCTTGCATTGTCGAAAGGAGGATTAGAGTATCGGGTGTACACTGACGCATACTTACAGGGACTTTGGGGTGTGCTTCAGCAGGAGGAAAGGGCTATAGCTTATGCGTCCAGGAAGCTAAAGCCCCACGAGAAGAATTTCCCCACTCACGACCTGGAGTTAGCAACAGTCATTTTTGCTTTGAGCATATGGAGACATTATCTCCTAGGGGAGCAGTTCACGCTATTCACGGATCACAAATCACTTCAGTATCTCTTCACTCAGAAGGATTTGAATATGAGACAAAGGCGATGGCTAGAATTCGTGAAAGACTATCAGTTTGATATTCAGTATCATCCTGGTAAGGCTAATGTGGTGGCAGATGCATTGAGTCGAAGACCGACTGGGGAAATATCAGAAGTCTGGAAAGCGAAGTGGAGAGAACTTCGATACGAGGATGATGTAGCCAGGGCTTGCATGTCAGCATTATCCATCACACCCGAGATCATTATGCGGGTTGTGAGGGCTCAGGAAGAGGATCAGACATGCCGAGATAGGGTGAGACAGTTTCTAGCTGAGGGAGCAGAAGGCTACTCGATCAGCTCGGAGGGGGGCTTACGCCATAATGGGAGGTTGATTGTGCCAGAGGATGTGGAATTGAGGCACGCTGTTATGACGGAGTCTCATGGGTCAAGATTCGCGGTACATCCCGGTGGGGATAAGATGTATCAAGATATGAGGAGGCAGTATTGGTGGGTAGGTATGAAACGGGACATAGCAGAATTTGTTTCGAAATGTGCCACGTGTCAGCTTGTGAAAGTTGACCATCAGAGACCATCAGGGATGCTACAGCCACTTGAAATTCCTGTGTGGAAGTGGGAGAGCATCTCTATGGACTTCATTATAGGGTTACCAACATCACAGAAGGGTCACGATTCCATATGGGTTATTGTGGATCGGTTGACCAAAGTGGCCCACTTCCTACCGGTTCGCACAGACTTTGAGACGATGCGTTATGCACAGCTATTCATAGCGGAGATTGTTAAACTGCACGGGGTACCGATTAATATTGTGTCGGATAGGGACAAGATCTTTGTGGCCCATTTTTGGCAGAGTTTTCAGGAGGCCATGGGCACGGAGTTACGTTTGAGTACAGCCTATCACCCACAGACTGACGGGCAGACCGAGAGAGTCAATCAGATGTTGGAAGATATGCTCAGAATGTGTATACTAGACTTTGGGGGAGGTTGGGAGAAATATCTTCCTCTGATAGAGTTTGCGTATAATAACTCTTAACAATTCACGATCGGCATGGTACCATTCGAGGCATTATACGGGAGACCTTGTCGTTCACCCGCTTATTGGTTAGAGGTGGGGGACAACAAACTGTTGGGGCCGCAGATTGTTCAGGAGACATCTTCCAAGATAGAGCTGATCCGAGGGAGGATTCAGATAGCTCAGGATAGGCAGAAAAGTTACGCTGATGCTTCACGGAGACACGTGGAGTTAGAGGTTGGGGATCAGGTATTGGTCACGGTGTCTCCCATGAAAGGGGTGATGAGGTTCGGCAAGAAGGGTAAGCTAGAACCAAGGTACGTGGGACCTTTCCCTATTATCGAGAGGGTGGGGCCTGTAGCCTACAGGCTGGGATTACCGGAGCATCTTCAGCGGATACACGACGTGTTCCATGTAGCATCGCTGAAGAAATATCGCCGGAGTGAGAGGGCCTTCTGGCACATTCCACTCGAAGAAATTGATCTACAGCTAGACATCTCATATGAGGAGAGGCCGGTAGCTATCCTAGATCGTAGCGAGCGGAAATTACGATCCAAAGTTGTTCCACTAGTTAGAGTACAGTGGGGCATTGATGAGTCTACCTAGGAGCGGGAGGAGGACATGCGGGAGCAATATCCAGAGCTTTTTATCACAGGTATGACCTAATTTCGGGGACGAAATTCCTTTGTAAGGGGGGGAGTATGTAACACCCCGCATTTTTCATGCATTAAATATTTAATTAATTCGGGAATTGAAAATTACTTGTGAGTCGTAATTTAATTGAATTAATTAGGGAAATTTTATTTAAATATTAATCGAGGAGTAAATGGTTAATATTTACGGGAAGTTATTTACTAAGTGAATAGTAATTATTTATTTAAGTCATTTCGAGTATTAATGACAGGGTATGCACTTATCTCAACCGGGAGTCGGTATAGACTAAAGGGGTGAGGGGATAAATATTTTTATAAATTAATTCATATGCCAATTCTGAGTATACGGTTGAGTCCGGATGGACCGAGATAGTCAAAAAAGTGTACCCGGGGGTAGTAAACGGGTCATGGGGCGTTTTTAGACATAGCCGGGCCCACACGGGGGCATTTGGGTCACTTGGGCTTGGCCCATTAGGCAAAAAACGGGATTAGGTAAATTAAGGAATTGGGAGGAGTAATAAAACGGCTGATAGAGTTTTAGAAAATGCTAAGTGTATTAAGGAACCCTAATAGCAGTTAAGGGCAACTTTGGGATCACTAGAGAGCCAACAAGGATCGTCTTCAACCTTGGAAATTCATCTCCGAATCAGACACTACGAAACCTAAGGCAAGTGGATAACTTGCAATAGTATTGAATCTGTTTTGAAATTCATATTCATGTGATGTGTTTGATCAAAATTCGTTTTGGGTGTTCATGGCATAAACATGAGGTTTTGAAAAATAATAATCTGATTTACGAATTTGAATGAGGATTCTTGTAGAAATCTGATATTATAAATTGATACATATCTGGTAGGATGATATCTGGATAATTAGAAACGAATTTGGTGAAGGGATTTGGGATGTAAATGGGTAAGAAATTAAAGATGGGTATTTCTCCAAATTCAGAAATTGTAGTTAATGGACGAATTAATGATGTTGGTGGACATTCTGGAGGTCCCTAATAAGGTTTCTAACATGTATTAATGTTAAGAGGGCTTAAGGTTGCTGGTAGAGAAAACTAGGGTTTGAAAAAAATCATCCACGACAGAATCTGTCTTCGCGAAGAAGACGAAGACGTTCTCGATCGATCGATCGAAGGTCTGGGGTCGATCGATCGAAGGTCGGCAGATTTTGGCAATTCGCCCAGTTTTATTTTATATAAAGAAAATTTAATTTAATATTTTTCCATGAATTAATTTGGTGAGAAATTTATACATGGGTTTTAAATCTAATTAATGGTGAATAAAATTAATTAGAATTTGGAGACGACTTAGTGTGACATCAAAATTATTATTCGTCGGGTTTTGGAGAAATTTGGTGATACACTAAGGTTAAATTTTTGGGAAGAGTTCGAAAGGATTAAATATAGTTAGGAATTAGGAAACAAGTGCGGGGATAATGGTTGAGGAATACCGAGAGATAAACCTTATTTAGGTAAAGGCTAAATAATTTGAGAGTCGGGGATTTAGACTCGGGTGAGGTTGATTAGACTACGAGAGTAAGTCAAATTTTATGGTGGGGGCGACACCAAAGGTGACTTAATTAATGAATGTGTGAATTAATTAATGATTCGAGTTGGACCATAAACTCTTAATAAATTAACTAGGCATATGTTACGGATTGTGTACATGGTATAGCCGGGACATTTTATATTTATATATATGTACGGGATGTGACAGTATATATATATAGTGTGTGTGCATTAATATCAGTGATTGGATATTATTAGTATATACTCTAGTGCTATAGGGGGAGGTTGCGCGTAGGGGATGAATCCCCTACCTTGAGGAGTAGGGCGAGTACAATCCTAGGTCATAACGTCCATTATATGGGTGAGGGGCATCTCACTTTCAGGGAAGGAATATGACCGCCTCCAATTCGTATGTTAAACTAAGTTAGTGAGCGAATCTAACTTGGATAACTAGGTTACGTGAATACACCTAGTGGGATAGCACTTGGGAAAATTTATATTTTGTGAGTATTTTTACTCGGTCGAAAGTTTGTATTAAATGTTATTTCAGTATGTTTGTGAATACTGTAATATGATTAAATATATAATTAGGTAAATAATTATATATGGGATAATTAATACATAGTGAAAAATGTATTATATGCATAACAGGTGTGAATATTATATGAAATTGAAAGGAGTAATGATTTAATTAAGTTTGACGTTTATAATAACTTAAAGATCATGAATTAAGGCATACTCGGTTAGAGTATGTAAAAGAATTCAAGGGTTAAAATAAGCATTGGGTCAGGAGCGTAGGACCTAGTAAATTAAATAGAAGCGTTAGTATTGCACCTTAGAGGAGGGGTGAGGAAGTCCTCAAGAGAGTGCGGCACTAACTAAAATATGAAGAGCATGCATATTTATTTATTACTGCAAGTTAATCATTTGTTAAATGTTTTCAAATATTTTTGGGTACTAACCCTTGCTATACAATTCTTTTAAAAACCTTTTAGGTGTCCAACCACAAGGGCGCCAAGCTTGACTCTATTCCAGGTATCCTTTGCTGCAGCACATGTGGATGTTGCGGGGTTTTGATAGACGCCTCCTTCTTTCATTCGTGTAGAGACTCTCTAGTAGTTATCTGAGCTTGTCGCTCACAGTTCATTTATCAGTATTAGACTTGTTGAGATGTTTTTCTGATATTTTCTTGTATTGGATATTTGGACCGATGGTTTATTCGGTTAGGTGTTTTAATTGTGGATGGTTATTTTAATTAACTGTGATTGTGTATTATTTTATGTTCCGTATGAGTTTTATTTTATTAATTGAAAGATAAAAATTGGCACCAGTCTACTTTTCTCACTTAGGTGGTTAGTAATTAAAAAGACGACAGTGATGCTAAGAATGGACCAACTGAGAAACCTTTTCTAACTTGATTTAGGACTAATCACCCGGGATTAATTAGGCGGGGTGTCACACTTAGGCCGTCCGAGCAGCTTAGGGGGTCCGAGCTGCATCTCGTACAGATCATTCATATTCGGATAATCAAGAGGATGACTGCGCATTAAAAGCTCATTATTATCACACAGATGTACACGCCTATTGGACATCTATGTATTATTCTTTCGCATGTACAGCCTCAGGGCTATAAATACATTGTAACCTCCTCATTAGCAGGGGACTCAGAATTTCTTGGTAAACCCATTATCGAAAATTCTGCATACAGTCAGAAATAACACAAATAGTGGACGTAGGCCATTCTTTCAAAGCTGAACCATTTTAAAAATCTTTTGTCTTGTTTATTTTTATCTGTGATTAAAGAATTAGGTCAAATCTAGTTTTTTTACATCAAGAGTTATCAATCTCGATTCTAGTAGCCAATTGCACAAGATTAAGATAGGGTCCACCCTTGACGAGCATGTGCACGTGCAACTCAAAGAACTGCTAAAGGAATTTGTAGACGTCTAATGCCCGACATTAATCCCGAAATATCTCAACACGAGATTTCAACTCTCCCAAATTCAAATCGATCAAATAGAAACTACAAAAGCTCCACACTGAATGGTCACTCAAGGTTAAAGAGAAGGTGGTCAAATAATTGAACGTAGTCTTCATTCGGGTGATCCAATTTCCCACGTGGCTACCTAATATTATACCCATACCAAAATTAGGAGGAAAAGTCTACATGTGCGTTAACTACCAGGATTTGAATAAAGCCTCTTCGAAAGATGATTACCCGTTGCCCAATATCGATATAATCATGGATAACACGGACAATCACGCTCTCAAAGCGTTCATCGATGGGTTTATCGGATACAATCAGATTAAGATGCACCCTAATCATTAAGAAAAAAATGCATTCATAAGCCATAGAAGGGAGAGAATCTCCGACTACCTTACTGGCTACCCCATAAAAGGGGTCGACATTTGAATCTCCAAATTCCTGAATGAAAATATCCTTTACATCTCTCTGGAAGACCTCCAATGGCAAATGTTCTTTGACGATGCTGCCAATAAAAAAGAATATGGTATTAGAATACTCCTAATCTCTTATAATGATTCTCACACTCCTATTGCCATAAATCTAGATTTTCCCTGCACCAACAACATGACAGAATACAAGGCATGTACCATAGGCCTCAATGTCTCTCTCAAGAAAGGTATCTAATGCCTACATATCTATGGGGATTTTGCCCTCATCATCGACCAGGTCCTTAGAAGATGGAAAGTCAAAGACGAAATTCTCTTACCCTTTCATGCCCACCTAGAAGAGATGGCCTACCAGTTCTGAGATATCACCTTCCACTACTTGCCCTGAGTGAGGAATAGCTTAGCCATTTCCCTTTTCACCTTAGCCTGCATAGTCGTTATGTCCGAGGGAATAACGACGGCCCCTTTCCTAGTCTTAAAACAAGTTAAACTGACCCACTGCTACCACATTGAGCTCATTACAAAAGAGGAATCTGTTATGACTGAGTGTTGGTATTAAGATATTTGGTGCCTCCTTAAGCATGGTAAGTACCCCCAAGATTCTAAAAAGAAAGACCAAAGGACCCTCTAAAAATTGGCTGCACAATACATTGTCTAGGATAAATCACTATTCAAGAGAAACTTCGATAAAACCCACTATCGCAGGGGCTGACATTAAAGAAATAATGAAAAAAATACATATCAGGCAATACACATCCCACATGAATGGCCATATGCTCACCAAGAAGATTATCAGATAGGGTTACTATTAGACTACCATGGTTAAATATTGCACCTCCTATGTTCAAAGATGCCTTAAATGCTAATAGTTTTCTCTGTGAGAACTTTTTGAGATAACCTCTCCCTATCTGTTCTCTATATGGGGCATCGATATTATAGGGAAAGTCATACCCAATGCCTCCAATGGGCATAAGTTCATCTTAGTTGCCAATGACTACTTCACCAAATGGGTCGAAGCCAAGTCATACGTAGTGTTGAATAGCAAAAGATAGCTAAATTCATCCCAAAGAATATCATTTGCATGTACGGGGTTTTGTATGAGCTATTGTCAAATAAGAAGCTACATTTCGAAGCAGAAGTCACAAAATTGGTCGACGAGTATAGGATTCAAAGATACAAATCTCCTCCCTATTGACTAAAAAGCAATGATGCAATTGAAACAACTAATAAGAACCTCAAATAAATCATCAACAAGATGACCAACAATTATCGAGATTGGGACGATCGAACCCCATATGCCCTTTGGGGATACCACACTTCAGTCCGGGCATATACTGGTGCTACCCTTACTCTTTGGTATATAACATGGAAGTAGTCCTACCCGTTGAACTGGAAATACCTTCATTACATGTTATGATTGAGAGAAAAGTCAGCGAAAAAGACTGGAATCATAGTCTCTTTGATGAATTGATGCTCTTAGATGAAAGGTGGCTAAAGGCTCTATATAATATACATGGATATCATCATCGGATTGTGCAATAATTCAATAGGAGAGTTAAGGACCATGGTGTCTTAGAATGGGACTTATCCCTTAAAGAAGTCATAGAACCCATATGGGACCCCAGAGGGAAATTCAAGCCAAACTAGAGTGACCCCTACATCGTGAAGAGGGTCCTGACCAGTGGCGCCGCTATACTCACTGACCTTGATGGAGAAAACATGGCGCATCCCGTCAACCTAGACCATCTAAAAAATACTACCCTAGTTAGAAATCTCAGCACGCTACGACTCTTCTCACCCTTTTCTAATTTAAAAAAACATTTCTTCATTTCTCTCTACTCAGAACTACGTGGGGCTTGATCCTCTAAAAAACCTTTTTTATTTCAAAAATGAAACTTAGAAAATTTTCAAAACCCTTAGAGGTATGTAGGCATCTCATATGCTTTACATAAGCACGATCCCCTTCTTTTTCATAAAATACTACTCTTTTTTTACCTCCAAGAATGACAGTTCATTTTATCATATGCATGAACAAAAGGATTATGTATGCCTTAGAGATTGGTATAGAAAGTTCAAATGTAAAACTCATTAAGAGGCACAACAATATAATTAAAATCATTTTTATTCCATTATGGGAAAATTCGTTACGATTACAAGAAATATCAGCTTCGGGAGTCAAACAACTACCCCTGCCAATTAAATTGTCATAAAATGAATCAAGCAAAACTACCCTTAAATATAGACTAACCAAACCTTCCCAAAAATATTCCCTAAACTAAAAATAACCAAACGCATAACCATCATGAATGCTTCATAAAAAAACACCAGATTCACAAAGGACCCTATCCGCAGCTGCCAGAAGACACATCCCCATCATCATCTGGTGCTTGAGGCCCCTAAACTTCCTCTGCTTGGATGGTATTCCTAAGGTGCCCTATGGAATGATAAGATCAGAGCAGCCTAGAGAAAACCACTACGCCCCTCCATAGTGTCAAACATGGTGAACCATCTCTTCTCAGTCTCCTTTGCCAAGATCTTAACCACTACTCTATTCTATAGCCATTTCATATAGTCTCCAGAAACATTCCTAACCCTACCAACAAATTGGGAAGGACGGGTTGATAATTGGTGATTATCACATAGAGAGCTAAATCGCATATGCAAGCCTTCAGTCAAATCCTCTACAGGAAATTAATCATTGGTACGGGAAGGCACAATTTGCTCCCAACTGACTTGACGGAGGAGCCACTAGGGAAAATAGAATGAGGTTTGTCAGAGACCAACAATCGAACATAACGATATTCCCCCATTCTAGAATGGGATGCAACTCCCCTTAGGGCACTGACCATAGCAAACATCGAGATCTGTGCTCCATAAACTAGTTTAACTAGTTCTCCATGGATGGGCCAAAGTTGATGAGATAACGAGTAAAAAAATTTGGCACAACTACTAAGGGATATTTAGGAGGGACCGCCAAATGGAATCTCTCGGCCGACCACATGAACAGCATAATCGAACTACCTCTTAGAAAATTATAATGACCTTCCTTCCAAGTATCTAGACCATTCAGGGTGTCTGCCAGTATCATCGCTGCAGGATTGCGATGATATGAGATCCACGTTGCAATGGCCGCCAATTAAGGGTGTGCACTACCAGATCCCTAGTCACCAATAGTATCTTTGATGTTAAGCCTAGGGCAACAGCTCCGACATGGCCCGCATCATTGAAATTCCACAAACACACAAAATACAATACAACTGGGAGAGAGATCATTCCCCCAGTGACCAATGGCCGATTTGCCGAAGGAGAAATGTGGAAAAGTCCTGCTAACATCTCCTGAGGAGACTGAGAGAATTCATACATGGCCGCTGCCACACTGGGATTAACCCCCAACATAGCAAAAAATTCCTCATAGGTCGGATAGACCTCATCCAAGCCAAAATGAAAAACATTATTCTCAAGATACCAAAATTATTCTATCGCTACCATCATGTTCCAATTGGTTACGCCACAAAGAGACTCGATGCAAGTTAAAAGCGTCATAGTCTACATTGTACAGACACATAGCCTGTAAACTCTCGAGATAGGAAGAAAATTATACACTCATAGGAAGGTCCATTTTGGAAATAATCAGACAAAAGGCAAGAAATAACTAATAAGGAGAAAAGAAGGATGAATGAAAAATAACACCACTTTACCCCCTTTTATACTTGAAAACTTTGGCTAAAAAAAAGAAGTCTGCAAATCCCAAGGAAACACCTACCCCACCAAAGGACTATAAGCTGCAAAAAGGGTAATCAAATACCTAGAGTGATTTGACATGGCCTAAATTCCAATAGGCGGGACAAGGGTATGCCTATCGATAACCCCCTATTTTTTGAAAATGATATCTTTCCTTTTTGAAAAATTCAAAATTCCTAAAAAAAAATCTTTATTTCAAAGAATACCCAGGTTATTCCTTCCTGCATCATTTTTTTACCATCGTATTTAAAAAATAAATCATTGTTTCTAGTTATTTAAACTCTATCTTTACAAAAAAAATAAAATAACCCATCCTTTTTACGATCTCAGCAACAAAGTAAATAGTGCATGTAGAATAAGTCATTTAAACAAAGATAAGATATAAATTTTTATACATATATATATATATATATATATATATATATATATATATATATATATATATATTGGTATTAACATATTTCTTTCAAGAAAATACAAAAAAAGAGACTCAACCCGAAACTCCAAACTATCTTTCTCTCTTTAGGATCCCCCGTCCCTATGCCGAATGTAGTTCCCCCAGCGATGAGCTGAGGATCCTTCACTACCTGATCCAGATCCCACCTCAGAAGTAGTAGACAGCACCAGGTAGTAAGGAACCAGAATCGAACCCTGAGTATGAGCCGTCTCAGAAGCCACCCAGTCTCAAATGTACCTCAGCCAAGTAGTCAACACTCGGACATGCTGTAAGAAAAATAAAAGGGAAAATTAGTGAGTCTAGAGCAAAAATAATAAATAAAAAAGACAAACGATAAAGAAATGAAAAGATATACCTTTGGATGAAGGACATACTTTGATGATGCTTGGATTTAGCACCATCGGATAAGTGATAATGAGCTCAAACTGTAGCAGCTATGGCAGCCATAGAGATGTATGAGTGTATAAGTGTGTAGAAGGGGATGAGTATAAGAGGAACTAAGACAATGATGTATAGTGGTTCAGCCAATTTGGCCTACATCCACTGTGAGTGTGTGATCCACTAAGTATGGGCACTAATGGCCTTGGATACAATCCACATAACCCTCTCTCTCTCTCTACTGTGTGTACAAGCATAGTTTTAGCTAGGGCTACAGTTCATGGATCAATCCCCAGTAGGGTTGTAGGTGACAAGTATATATAGGTCTTGGGGGGGTGTAGTGTACCCCCCAAGTATGCATGGTGCATGTGAATGATGACCTAGCCAATCCCCTGTTGACACCTGTAGATGCCAAATGATGACATAATATTCCCTCACGTGAGGGTGTGATTTTATTATAATGGTCTGCCACGTGTCATATGAGCCTCACGCGCACTGTTCCACGCGTCTCCCAAACCACGCGCTGTCATGATATCACCCTCGGCCTATGAGCCGAGGCCGAGGGCAAAGTTTCTTTCGGTAGTGAGCCTGGCCCAATTCTGGCCTCGTACTGTCGGCCCCTCGTACTGTCGTCTGGGGCCTGGTAGAGGGTCGGCCCCTCGTACTGTCGTCTGGAGCCTGGGTGGAGGGTCGGCCCCTCGTACTGTCGTCTGGAGCCTGGTGGAGGGTTGGCCCCTCATACTGTCGTCTGGAGCCTGGGCGAAGGGTCGTCAAGAGATTGGTGAAGGGTCGGCCCCTCGCATGGTCGTCCGTTTTGGAGGTAATCCTCATCCAAGTCGAGGATATAAACGGGTATATCAATCACCCCCAGCCCTTAGCCATAGGTGCTGTTGAGATGGCTGAGGGATAGTGTTTTAAATGAGATGCATGTATGATCAGTTAGGTGAGTGACACCTGGGCAGATACTCATTGCTGTTTCAGTTTCCAAGGTCATGGCGGCTGCGCAGTGCACTTGGGGCCTTGTGCCCTAATTATACCTTTCTTGGTAAACGGGTCCACTCATTACCAAAGTATTTAAGAGATTTCAAACTCTCTCTCCCCTTCTTCTTCTTCTTCGCGCCTAAGCATTCTCTCTCTAGAAACTTATCAGCTTCCATCGCCATTTGCAGCCTTCGATTCTTCCAAGTCTTAGCAACGTTTTTTGCTCTCTTTATCAGGTACTCTCTTTCACCCAGCGCTTTCTTCTGCCTTCATTTCTATTTGTTTTTTAGGGTTGTGAGGCTGCATTCTCTTTAGATTGTGCCATAACCTTTTCCGGCGTCTTCTCCGGTAACTGGTTCTTGGGTGTTCTTGACAAAACCATTGAGTTCCTTTGTTTAATCTAAAAGTCAAACCTGGTCAATTTCCCACTTGTTTGTAGCTAAGTTAGCTGAGTTTGGTGTAATAGCTAAGTGTAGAGTCTTCCCTTTAATGCTTAGGAGGCTTTATAGCTTAGTATCTGAGTTCCCGTCCTTGAGAGAGAAGCTCTTTACCGAGATCAGACGAATAGAGGAAGAGGAAGAGAGGAGACGAGGGGCCGACCCTAATTGGGTACGACCCATCTTTCCCATTCCTCTTGCCACAATAAGACCATATGAACCTTCTGAGTCTTGTGGGTCGTCACCTCGTCCTGCTGAGACACCCAACCCAAGTGAGATGGACGAGAGAGTCTCCTCACCAACTGGTGCTGGAACTTCTGGTAGAAGGGACACATCTGACCTTAGCCCTGGCCGACCGAGGGTACGGCCCCCTCTGAAGCTGTCCCTGTGACAACCCTGTCTCCCCATGCCTTCCAAGTGGCTTTTCCCCAGGGTCCTCCTGCAGGTGACGAGGGGGAGAGAGCTGAGGACGAGGACGATGATACAGATGATGAGGTTGATACCTCCCACGCCTCTTCCTTTATCTCCTCTGTTAGGGATCGAGACCTCCTGATATGGAGGCATATTTATGGAGTGCCCTCCGGGGTAACTATGAGGGTTCCCTCTGAGACTGAGAGGGTTTTTGATTGTCAAGAGGGAGAGGTTGCAGTCTACGAACAAATGTTCAAGGTTGGAGTCAGGATGCCTCTGCACCCTGCCATTGCAGATATCCTGTTTGTCCTCGGCGTTACCCCCTCTCAACTTCCCCCCAACTCTTGGAGGACGATCTTGGGCTATATTTTCTTGTGGAAGAATACCTTCACCGACGAGCCCTCGGCTGACCTATTTTTGGGCTGCTACAACATCACCTCCTCGTCCAAGCAGCCTGGATATTATCACCTGGGGGCAAGGAGGTCTGAGAAGAAACTCCTCCATGTGGCACAAACTTCCAACCATGATTGGAAGAAGAGATTTTTCTTTATCTCCGGGGAGTGGGAGCCCATTGCCGATAGTCCGAGGGTCCCCAGGAAGTGGTCTAACCCCTCCATGAAGGCCAGGTCAGACCCTGGACTTAGTCTGGAGGAGAAGGACATCGTAGATTATCTGAGAGGACGAGGGCGAGAGGGTGAGCTTGCCAAATTTGAAGACTTGATGACCCCTCGGTTCCTTAAAGAAGCTGGTCTGAGGGTCGGCCCTCTGACTGAACTATGTGAGTTATACTGAACATTTCCTATTCTTTGCTTTTTTCCAAGTGTTTCCTCTTTAGATCTGCACTTTTCTAACGTATCGTCCTCTTATCAGATCGTCCTGAAGGTACACCAGACTATCTTTGGGAAATGACGGCTCCCAGCTTGTTATCTGGACTGGCCAAGAAGAAAGGGAAGGAGCCTCAGCAGGCTCCGAGGAAGACAAAGGCCGCTGGGCCAATGGTGGTGGAGCCGACCACTGACAGCAATAAAAGGAAGGAGCCTGAGGCCCCTGTTGAGCCTCGGCCTGATTCTCGGACGAGGGTCAGGGTCGAAGCCTCTGAGGGGACGGCCTCTTCGTCCAGCATGGGGGCCTTTTGGTCTCAAAACCTGGCACACTTGAGGGCCGACCCCTCGTCACTGATCACCAACTTAAGGGCAGCCAAGGCCTCAATGTTCTCTGCTCCTTCGGCCTCTGACTATGAGTTCTTAGCAAAGATGCCTCCTGCTAAAGTGTACGACTATGGTCTGCACTCCCTTGCACAGGTATTGGTCTTGACCCACCTCTTTAATTTCATTCTTTCACTAACTGTTCCCTCGGCCCCTCTTGATATCTGTTCATTTTTCGTGCAGTCTGTTTGTGCCCTCACCTCAGCCACCAAGTGGATGGCCAAGAATCAGGTGAAGTTCCATGAGGCTGAAAGGGCTATTTAGCATGAGGATGATCTTCAGTCTAAGCTTGACACTGCAAGGGCCGAGTTGGAAAGTTCCAGGACTGAGCATGCAAGGATCCTGGACGAGCTGACGAGGCAGCACGACGAGGACATTAAGGCCAGGGACGAGGACATTAAGGCCAGGGACTTGCTTCTCAAGGAAAAGGACGAGGCCTTGACCAACATGGAGGCCAAGTACAAAGATGACCTTGAAGCAGCCATTACGAAAGCCGAGACCGATGCTGTTGAGGCTTACAAAGCTTCTGATGAGTTTCAGGGTTTCGGCCTTGAGTACCTGGAGAGGGGGATCAGGACGGCCTGTCGATGGATCGTCCTTCGATTTGGCGACGTCGTCTCCTCAGTCCGTCCCTCTATTGAATCAGTCAGTCTGGATGACCCAATAATTACTGAGGCCCTGACTTATGTTGAATCTCAAGTACATGCTGAGGGGGTCGGTACATCTGAGGATCAGCCGGTCGTGATTGTGGAAGAGACTTCTTTGGTAGATGTCGAAGCTCTGCCCGCCGATGTTATCCCTTAGGGTGGCTGTCTGTAGCCCATACCCTCATAATGTATTTACTATTTTTGTGCTCTGTATTGTAAAACACTTGAATATTTTCTCTTTTATCAATACCATCGTCTCTTCTTCTACTGTCTTCCATAATTACTGTCTTCCATATTTAATTCTTTTATGGTTTGCTGTCTTCGTTAATGCTACTAACCCCTCCCTCGTCTTTTTTGAGGACCAATGTGGGGTCGTCCCCCCACGTGGCCTCATCATAGCCGAGGGTCATAATAACCAAACATGGTTTTAACAAAGTCTACCCTCGTCTTTCTTGAGGACAGTGGTGGGGTCGTCCCCTCCACTGGCCCTCATTATAGCCGAGGGTTCAGCTTACCAAATTAATGGTTTTTAACAATGTCTACCCTCGTCTTTCTTGAGGACAGTGGTGGGGTTGTCCCCTCCACTGGCCCTCATTATAGCCGAGGGTTCAACTTACCAAATTAATGGTTTTTAACAAAGTCTACCCTCGTCTTTCTTGAGGACAGTGGTGGGGTTGTCCCCTCCACTGGCCCTCATTATAGCCGAGGGTTCAACTTACCAAATTAATGGTATTTAACAAAGTCTACCCTCGTCTTTCTTGAGGACAGTGGTGGGGTCGTCCCCTCCACTGGCCCTCATTATAGCCGAGGGTTCAACTTACCAAATTAATGGTTTTTAACAAAGTCTACCCTCGTCTTTCTTGAGGACAGCGGTGGGGTCGTCCCCTCCACTGGCCCTCATTATAGCCGAGGGTTCAACTTACCAAATTAATGGTTTTTAACAAAGTCTACCCTCGTCTTTCTTGAGGACAGTGGTGGGGTCGTCCCCTCCACTGGCCCTCATTATAGCCGAGGGTTCAGCTTACCAAATTAATGGTTTTTAACAATGTCTACCCTCGTCTTTCTTGAGGACAGTGGTGGGGTTGTCCCCTCCACTGGCCCTCATTATAGCCGAGGGTTCAACTTACCAAATTAATGGTTTTTAACAAAGTCTACCCTCGTCTTTCTTGAGGACAGTGGTGGGGTTGTCCCCTCCACTGGCCCTCATTATAGCCGAGGGTTCAACTTACCAAATTAATGGTATTTAACAAAGTCTACCCTCGTCTTTCTTGAGGACAGTGGTGGGGTCGTCCCCTCCACTGGCCCTCATTATAGTCGAGGGTTCAACTTACCAAATTAATGGTTTTTAACAAAGTCTACCCTCGTCTTTCTTGAGGACAGCGGTGGGGTCGTCCCCTCCACTGGCCCTCATTATAGCCGAGGGTTCAACTTACCAAATTAATGGTTTTTAACAAAGTCTACCCTCGTCTTTCTTGAGGACAGTGGTGGGGTCGTCCCCTCCACTGGCCCTCATTATAGCCGAGGGTTCAACTTACCAAATTAATGATTTTTAACAAAGTATACCCTCGTCTTTTTTGAGGACAGTGGTGGGGTCGTCCCCTCCACTGGCCCTCATTATAGCCGAGGGTTCAACTTACCAAATTAATGGTTTTTAACAATGTCTACCCTCGTCTTTTTTGAGGACAGTGGTGGGGTCGTCCCCTCCGCTGGCCCTCATTATAGCCGAGGGTTCAACTTACCAAATTAATTGTTTTTAACAATGTCTACCCTCGTCTTTCTTGAGGACAGTGGTGGGGTCGTCCCCTCCGCTGGCCCTCATTATAGCCGAGGGTGGTTCTCTGTAGATGTTTCCATGCGTGTTAGAACTGACAACCACAGGATGAGGGAAACACTGATATTTCTCATTAATTTTCCAAAGTGTTCTATTGGAGCAACTCTCATTACAATTATGGTCTATCAAGACCTTACAACACTACTGATAGTATTTCTTCAAATGATCTGCATTCCAGGGGTTGGAAAAAGGTTCCCCTTATAGGTTTTCTAGTCTATAGGTCCCTGGGACAACTTCATCGATGACCCTATATGGGCCATGCCAATTAGGATGGAGCTTGTTGGGCTTTTTCCAAGTCTTCTTGAGGACCAAGTCCCCCACTGCGATAGGCCTCTGTTTCAACCTCTGATTGTAAAACCTTGCGGTCCTCTGCTGGTAGGAAGCCTGCCTTATCTCAGCGTCCTCCCTCCTTTCCTCAACCAGGTCCAAGTCAAGTCTCCTTTCTTCCGCGTTTCCCTGGGGGTCGTACATTTGGACCCTATGAGTAGGAAACTCTACTTCGGTGGGGATGACGGCTTCTAATCCATAAGCTAACATGAATGGGGTCTCCCCGGTAGAAGTACTCACTGTCGTCCTGTATGCCCACAGTACGACATATAACTCCTCGACCCATCTTACTTTTGCCTCCTCCAGCCTCTTCTTGATTCCATCTAGGATTGTCCTGTTTGTTACTTCGGTTTTCCCATTGGCCTGAGGTCGGCCTAGGGTGGAGAAAAATTGTTTTATATTTACCCTCTCACAGTACTTCTGCAGAGAGGCATTCTTGAACTGCGTCCCGTTATCTGAAATGAGGGTGTTGGGCAGACCATATCTGCATATCACATTTTTCCAGATGAACTGGAAGGTCTTCTGCTCTGTAATTGTGACCATCGCTTCGGCCTCTACCCACTTTGAGAAGTAGTCAATCGCTACAATGAGGAACCGATAGTTATTGACTGCTCTTGGTAAGGGCCCTACCAGGTCAATCCCCCACACTGCGAACGGCCACGGAGATGTAATGGAGGTCAGAGGCTGATGGGGTTGATGAGGGATGGTAGCAAATCTTTGGCATTTATCACACTTTTTTACATATGCTGCGGCATCTTTCCCCAAGGTCGGCCACCAGTAGCCTTGGGTGATCACCCTCTTCGCTAAGGATCTGCCCCCGATATGGATTGAGCACGATCCTTCGTGCACATCTGGCAAAATGGAAGGGACTTCTGAGGGATGCACACACCTAAGCAAGGGGAGCAAAAACCCCTTTTTGTACAAGGTGTCTCCGATGACAGTGAATTTTGCAGCCCTGTACCTCAGCTTCTTCCTTTCCTGCCTTGCTTCTGGCATGTCACCCTCTTTAATGTATCTGATCAGGGGGTCCATCCACGAAGTTTTTTGAGAAACATTTAGGTAATTACCGAGTGTTCCCTCAGCGTCCTCAATAGTTGGCTGAAGCAAAATTTCCACTGGGACCGTCCTCCTGATGTCTGTCCTAGTCGCCGAGGCCAATCTCGCAAGGGCATCAGCACGGTCGTTGTCTAGCCTAGGTATCCTCTTTAATTTTACTTCTCTGAAGCCTTTCAGTAGTGACCTCACCTTCTCGAGGTATCTAGCCATTCTCTCGTCCTTAGCCTCGTAGGCCCCTAGTATCTGATTCACCACTAGCCTTGAATCACTATGGACCTGAATCTGGCCGACCCTAAGAGACTTGGCCAAGGAGAGGCCTGCTACTAAGGTGTGACACCCCGACTAATTAAATACCGGGTAGCTACTCCTTTATTAAATTAAATCAAAACGCCAAGTTGGCTCAGTTAATAGCATCACTGTCGAAAACATTTTTTTATTATTACTAACCACCTAGTATTTAAAAAGTAAGTTGCCAAATTTTAATTTAAAGTCTGATTAACATGCAATAAGTGTAATGAAGAAATAATAACACCATTCACCATAATGAAGTAATAGAATAACCGTAACATGATATAAATAAAACTGGAGGAAAAACTCCTCATAATACAATCTCACAACTGAAGTAAGTGATGAAATACTGAATACTGAAATGAATACATGCCAAAGTCTGAAAACTGAAATGGAAATGTATCTAATAGAACTTGGTCAACATGCCCTACAACTGAGGAATAATGAATAAGGAATCCAAATGATATAAGCGTCTAAAAGCAAATCCCTGTAGCTTCCACAACCAGCTACAGCTCATCATCAGAATGGAAATCCTATGCATGGTGACCTTGTGGCTGGGCACCTAAAATGATTTTACAAAAAGATAGATTTGAAAGCAAACGGGTCAGAGCCCGAATGTGGAGATATTTTAAAACCTGCAAGTGCTTTAAAAACATTTAAAACAATATATGCAAAGTACATGTTAGGACGTGCTCTCACGTGATATACTCACCTCTCGTCTAACTGTGCACTCCTAACGTTCCTGTACCCATTCGTGTGTTATCTCATAACTATCTAAAGATCTTCTAACACTTCTACTCGGTTCACGTTAAATTTCCAACCTTAATAATTGAATAGAGAGTTCTACTTTAATTCCCGGATTCACAATTATTAACAATACCATTTATAGACAAAACTTCCCTGTTTATCTTTTCAAAATATTAACATAATTAAACTCACGATTTAACATCTTAAATTCCTTCTCATATAACCGTATATTTTTCACATCATAAATATACAATACAAGCACCCAAAGGCTAAGCTGCGGTGCACACATACTCTGCTATCCATCCCGGTACATCACGTACATAAGGATTACAAATTCCGAATCTCTCAGGAATTGTTGGAATAAACACCACACACATAAATGGAGGCGAACATAATTCACATATCCATGGTCACGTACATACCTACGCTCCATAGTCAGCTGGCTTATTAACTCACAAATAAGTCGTTCTCTTGAACTATGTCCTCTAGGCACCAATCTAAATCCGGGCAACACAAGGATAAGAAGGTCCTAAGCGAACGTAACCTCCGTGATAGCAAGTATGGTAGGTATGTCATACACGTAAAATTATATACTAAGCATTCACACATCTTAAATATCTCAATGTTAATAAAGGTATACTCTACAGCATTATACCATTATTCCCAATTCATATATTTCAAGTATCCCGTTAATATTTAAATTAAATAGTCGACACGTCTCACGTCGTAATTTTCTTAAAACTTAAACCTATCTCAAATAGACTATTAAGTTCCCATAATTCCCTCATATAACATCGCTATACTTAAGGTCCTTACTTCTGCCCCAAACCTTATTTCATCAAATTATTCAAATTTGTACTATTAACCCAAATATTATCTCACATAACGAATCTCACTAATTTAGAATAATTCCTCAAATTAAATTCCAATTAAAGTCCAATCTCATAATCATGCCTACTGGTCTTCCCTAAAGTTAAGGGTAATCACAATGTCTCCAATAATATTAATCAAGGGTTAACACCATTAAAATCCAATTTAAGGAAAACTTTATTCATTCTGGGAAGGTCGATCGATCGACCTTGACCTTCGATCGATCGATTGTGGTCGATCGATCGACGTATGAATGTCGATCGATCGATTACACAGGTCTGTTACGGGCTGCTTCGTTTTGCAGTTATAGTTTCGTCCCAAAACTCCATTTTTAAGCATGAAACTCCAAGGTAAGGTTACTATAACATGATACTAACATTCTACAACGGTTTTAACATTCTAAGTCTCATAATTCATCATTTAAAAGCTTAGTTTAGATCAAAACTACATCAAACTATTTTCCAGAATTCTTCCATTCAAGAACATTATGAAATTCCTTCTAATTCCACTTTTAGATCATCATAGGTTCTGTTTATCACATATAAATTCGTCCAGAATATACTACATGCAATTCCTACATAAAACATGGCTTTTAACTTTCAATTCATGGGTCTAATTTATCTCCAAAAGTCAATTTCGAAAATTCCTACACATGGATACATATCTTGAATTAAAGGAGTTTAAATCACTTGCCTTAATTATCTCAGAATTTGGTGTTGAATCTTGATAGCCAAGTTGTTCTCCCTCTCACTTTTCTGCAGAATTCTCTTCCTTCTCTCTCTTTCAAGCTCTTCTCAAAGTTTCCTTCTCTCTCTCTCTCTCTCAAGCTTTTCCCAAGGTTGAAGATAATGGAATATGGAGTTGTGTTTGGTATTTGGAAGTTGAATTGATATATCAACTTCTCCCGTAACCCATAATGACATATAGTGGGGTTAGTGGGTTAAGTGGGTTGAGAAATAGTCAGATTTTTATTTCCCATTTTCGTCACTTTTTAATTCCCCAAAAATGCAATTTACCAAAATGCCCTTTATGATGCCGGTATGGCCCACAAATATCCCGGGACCCGAACTTAACTTACGGCTAGTGTTTTCTGACTATCTTGACCCTTCCGGACGCGTTGGCGCACTCAAAACGACCATATGGTTAATGGAACTAAAATTCACTTTTTAATTATGTAACACAATACCATGACGTGGCGGTCACACGCGTCAAGCAAAATTCCCAAATTGCCGTATTTATATCTCACGACAATATCAATATTACCAATATTCATATAATGCCAAATATGCACATTATAATAAAATACTAACTCACATCTTGTTAATATTATTATCCGGATTAATTTCCAATTAATAAACATTTAATTTAATTAATCCCCAAAATAAATAACGCAGAAAATACGGGGTATTACATACTTCCCCCCTAATAACTGAATTTCGTCCCGAAATTCGGAACTAGAAAGTACCTGGTAAGAATAACTCTGGATAACGTTCGCGCATCTCGTCCTCGCGCTCCCATGTGGACTCCTCGACATTATGATGTCGCCACTGAACACGCACTAACGGAACTATCTTTGACCGCAGTTTCCGCTCACTTTGGTCCAAAATAGCTATCGGCCCCTACTCGTAGGAGCTGTCCGGCTGGAGATCAATGTCCTCTACGGAAATGAGAGAATGAGCCAAATCATCTCTAAGGTATTTCCTAAGCGAGGAAATATGAAACACATCGTGAATCCGATGTAAATGCTCCGGTAACCCAAGTCTATACGCAACTGGTCCGATCCGCTCAATAATAGGAAATGGTCCCACATATCTCGGTGTCAACTTCCCTTTCTTCCCGAAACGCATAATCCCCTTCATAGGAGATACTCTGAGCAAAACCTGATCCCCCACTTGGAACTCCCTGAAAAATCTCTTCGCATCAGCATAACTCTTCTGTCTGTCCTGAGCCACCCGAATGCGACTGTGAATCAATTCTATCCTTGCCGAAGTATCCTGAATCACATCCGGCCCCAGTAGTTTGTTGTCCCCCACCTCCAACCAACATGCTGGGGAACGACAAGGTCTACCGTACAACGCCTCAAATGGTGCCATGCCAATGGTGAACTGATAGGAGTTGTTGTAAGCAAACTCCACCAGTGGAAGGTACTGCTCCCATCCACCCTCAAAGTCAATGGTGCACATACGTAGCATGTCCTCCAACATCTGATTTGTGCGCTCGGTCTGCCCATCGATCTGTGGGTGGTACGCCGTACTCAACCGCAACTCCGTGCCCATGGCCTGCTGAAAACTCTCCCAAAACCGTGAAACAAATATCTTGTCTCGGTCAGACACGATATTCAGGGGCACACCGTGAAGTCTCACTATCTCTGCAATAAAGAGCTGGGCATACTGTCCCGCAGTGTAGTCTGTCCTTACGGGTAGGAAATGAGCGACTTTAGACAACCTGTCCACAATTACCCAAATGGAGTCGTGACCTCTCTGTGACGTAGGCAACCCCATGATAAAGTCCATAGAGATGCTCTCCCACATCCACATCGGGACCTCTAACGGCTGTAGCAGTCCTGCCGGTCTCTGATGATCCACTTTTACGAGCTGACAAGTGGCGCATTTTGAGACAAACTCGGCAATATCTCTTTTCATCCCGCTCCACCAATACTGACGTCTCATGTCTTGGTACATTTTGTCCCCCCCTGGGATGTACCGCGAACCGTGAGCCGTGCGACTCTGCCATCACCTCGTGCCGCAATTCCTCCCCTTCCGGAACCACCAATCTCCCATTGAAGCGTAATCCCCCATCCGAGCTAACGGTATAGGATTCGGCTCCTTCTGCTAATAATCGAACTATCTGTTCCTGACAGAACGAGTCATTTGCCTGTGCCTTCACCACCTTCGTGACAATCTGCGGTGTAACAGTCATCACAGACATGAATGATCGGGCCACTGCATCCTGGTGTCCCAATTCCTTCCACTTGGCCTTCCATACATCTGCCACCTCATCTACCGGTCTACGGCTCAACGCGTCTGCCACCACGTTAGCCTTCCCCGGGTGATACTTGATATCGAACTGATAATCTTTCACGAATTCAAGCCACCTCCGTTGCCGCATATTCAACTCCTTCTGCGTGAATAGGTACTGTAGAGACTTGTGATCCGTGAACAATCGAAACTTCTCCCCCAAAAGGTAATGTCTCCAAATACGAAGGGCAAATACCACTGCCGCTAACTTCAAGTCATGAGTAGGGTAATTCTTCTCGTGAGGCTTAAGCTTACGGGAAGCATAAGCTATGGCCTGACTCTCCTGCTGCAGGACACCTCCAAGTCCTTGTAAGGATGCATCGGTGTAAACAAGATAATCAACTCCCGGTCTCGGCAAAGCTAACACAGGTGCTGAGGTTAACTTGTCCTTCAACTCATCAAATGCCAACTGACAGGCATCACTCCAAATGAATGGCACACCCTTACGGGTTAGGTGTGTCATGGGACCCGCTATCGTGGAGAAACCCCTAATAAACCTCCTGTAGTATCCTGCCAAGCCCAAGAAACTACGGATCTCAGTCGGTGTCGTGGGCTGTCCCCACTCCCTCACCGCGGATACCTTCCCCGGATCAACCGATATTCCCCGGTCGGAAATAATATGCCCCAAAAACTGAACCTCCTTCAGCCAAAACCCGCACTTCTCATATTTTGCATACAACTCATTCTGGCGCAGTATCTGCAAAACTAATCTCAAGTACTCGGCGTGCTCCTCCTCGGTCTGGGAATAAACCAAAATATCATCGATGAAGACAATGACAAACTGGTGTAGGAAATCCCTGAACATCCTATTCATTAAGTCCATAAAAGCTGCTGGAGCGTTGGTCAAACCAAATGGCATAACCCGAAACTCGTAGGAACCATATCTCGTTAAGAACGCAGTCTTAGAGACGTCCTCCTCCCTGATACGCAACTGATGGTAACCAGATCGCAAATCAATCTTTGAGAAGTAAGAAGCTCCTCTCAATTGGTCAAATAGGTCATCGATTCGAGGCAACGGATACTTGTTTCGTATTGTGACCTTGTTTAACTCCCGGTAGTCCACACACAACCTCAGTGAACCATCTCTCTTCTTCACGAACAACACAGGGGCACCCCACGGTGAAGTACTCCTCCGAATAAACCCCTGACCCAACAACTGCTCAATCTGATCCCGTAACTCCCTCATCTCAACTGGAGCCATACGGTACGGTGCTCGTGCTATAGGTCTCGTATCGGGTAACAAGTCTATAACGAAATCTATCTCTCGACTGGGGGGTAGGCCTGGTATCTCCTGAAACACATCAGAATACTCCCTGACAACGGGAATCGACTCTAAAGGAATCACAACCTCCTTAGAGGTATCCTCCTCAATGTAATATAAATGCGCGGTCGAGCCTCCCTCTGGGCGAGGCATCGCCACAACAAACATCTCTTGCCCCAGAATGGCAAAAACAATGCTCCCACCAAAGCAATCAATCATGGCTCTATGATCAGCGAGCCAGTCCATACCGATGATAACATCGTGAACATGCATATCTAGTACCAACATGTCCGCAGGTAATACCAAACCACCAATCTCTACCCCCACTCCCCGACATATAAAGAATATAAGTGACCCATTCCCCAAAGGTGAGTCGACACACGTAACTGTTCTCTCCGCTGTGGCTAACAATCCTAACGCCTTTGCGAAGTGTGTAGCTATAAAACAATGTGTAGCACCCGTATCAAATAACACCCGACCCATAGTGCCATGGATAGGAAACGTACCCTCAATCGCGGGCGGTGCCTGTGGAACTGCAGCCTGGTGGACGTTGTAAACACGTCCATACTGTAGCTGCCCCTGCTGTACAGGAACTGCTGGAATAATCTGAGCTGGAGCTGGGAGGGATGGTGGAAAGAGTGGCCTCTGTGGCTCCTGTCGAGCACCCTGCTGCTGCTGCTGTGGGGCCCGGCCCTTATCAGGACACTCCCGACGTTTGTGGCCAATCTTACCACAAATGAAACATTTTCCTGGGAAGTTCCCTCCCCTCTGCCCTTGCTGTCCCCGGCCCTGGTGGCCGTTACCATTCCTCCCTTGGCCCTGCTGGCCCTGCTGAAACTGCTGATGTTGGCCATTTTGACCCTGCTGGCCCTGATGACCGTTATGACCCTGCTGGCCATTCCGAAATCCTCCCTGACCATTCCTGAAACCTCCTGAACGGAACCTCTTTTGATCCCCCTGCTGGGAACCCTGCTCAAACTGTCTTTGTCCCTGAGCAGATTGTGCCCCACCGGCACCGTGTCCTCCAGTCCTGCCCTGATGGCTAGACTCTCCCGACCTCTTGCCCTCGGCCATGTGAAAACGGTGGTCCTGGCAATGTAACAATGCAACGTTAACCACATCAGAATACGTGGCCAACGAAAGGTTCCCTAACAAATGCTGACGGATCCTCCATGACAACCCGTCGGTAAATTTCTCAATCTTCTTCTTCTCTGACGGTATCTCATCAGGAACGATATTCAAAAGATTAGTGAACTCGGCCTCATACTCGGCCACTGTCTTGCCCTCCTGCCTCAAACTCATCAATCTCCTCCTCATTTCCGTATGAACCGCTGACGGAAAGTACTTGCGGTCAAACCGCACCCAGAACTCATGTATAGTGAGAGTATCCCTCTCCTCTACGGTGGTAATAGACTCCCACCACTGCAACGCAGATCCAACTAGCTTAAAAGTAGCTAGCACCTGCTTCTGAACATCCGTGCACTCATACATCCGTAAGTGCCGCTGTATATCCTTCCTCCATTGGCTCGAGATTACTACATCTGAGCTGCCTGCAAACTCTGGCGGATGCGCTTTCTGAAAAGCGTCACGTACACGCTCCCAAGCAGACGGGAATGAAGTTGCCTGAACTGGCGCGGCAAACGGCGCCTGAGGCCGTGCCTGCTGAACAACGGCAATGGCGACATTTACCGCTTGGGCTACAATAGCTGCAACCTCAGCGGCGTTCATCATGCCCTGAACCGGTGCGGGCTGTGGTTCTGGCGCTGCATTCCTGGGAACTCGTGGTGCACGTCGTGGAGGCATTCTGAAATAAGAATAAAGTCTATAAGTTCGCAGTTATAAACTTTAAAATAGCTGAAGAGCGTAGCATAAACAAAAGAATACAACAGTCCTAAAATATAGGGCTCTATATCAAAGAAAGCTCAGCGGAAAACATAATAAGCCGTTCAGATCCTAAAGGACACTAGAACCTGATGCTCTGATACCACCTGTGACACCCCGACTAATTAAATACCGGGTAGCTACTCCTTTATTAAATTAAATCAAAACGCCAAGTTGGCTCAGTTAATAGCATCACTGTCGAAAACATTTTTTTATTATTACTAACCACCTAGTATTTAAAAAGTAAGTTGCCAAATTTTAATTTAAAGTCTGATTAACATGCAATAAGTGTAATGAAGAAATAATAACACCATTCACCATAATGAAGTAATAGAATAACCGTAACATGATATAAATAAAACTGGAGGAAAAACTCCTCATAATACAATCTCACAACTGAAGTAAGTGATGAAATACTGAATACTGAAATGAATACATGCCAAAGTCTGAAAACTGAAATGGAAATGTATCTAATAGAACTTGGGCAACATGCCCTACAACTGAGGAATAATGAATAAGGAATCCAAATGATATAAGCGTCTAAAAGCAAATCCCTGTAGCTTCCATAACCAGCTACAGCTCATCATCAGAATGGAAATCCTATGCATGGTGACCTTGTGGCTGGGCACCTAAAATGATTTTACAAAAAGATAGATTTGAAAGCAAACGGGTCAGAGCCCGAATGTGGAGATATTTTAAAACCTGCAAGTGCTTTAAAAACATTTAAAACAATATATGCAAAGTACATGTTAGGACGTGCTCTCACGTGATATACTCACCTCTCGTCTAACTGTGCACTCCTAACGTTCCTGTACCCATTCGTGTGTTATCTCATAACTATCTAAAGAGCTTCTAACACTTCTACTCGGTTCACGTTAAATTTCCAACCTTAATAATTGAATAGAGAGTTCTACTTTAATTCCCGGATTCACAATTATTAACAATACCATTTATAGACAAAACTTCCCTGTTTATCTTTTCAAAATATTAACATAATTAAACTCACGATTTAACATCTTAAATTCCTTCTCATATAACCGTATATTTTTCACATCATAAATATACAATACAAGCACCCAAAGGCTAAGCTGCGGTGCACACATACTCTGCTATCCATCCCGGTACATCACGTACATAAGGATTACAAATTCCGAATCTCTCAGGAATTGTTGGAATAAACACCACACACATAAATGGAGGCGAACATAATTCACATATCCATGGTCACGTACATACCTACGCTCCATAGTCAGCTGGCTTATTAACTCACAAATAAGTCGTTCTCTTGAACTATGTCCTCTAGGCACCAATCTAAATCCGGGCAACACAAGGATAAGAAGGTCCTAAGCGAACGTAACCTCCGTGATAGCAAGTATGGTAGGTATGTCATACACGTAAAATTATATACTAAGCATTCACACATCTTAGATATCTCAATGTTAATAAAGGTATACTCTACAGCATTATACCATTATTCCCAATTCATATATTTCAAGTATCCCGTTAATATTTAAATTAAATAGTCGACACGTCTCACGTCGTAATTTTCTTAAACTTAAACCTATCTCAAATAGACTATTAAGTTCCCATAATTCCCTCATATAACATCGCTATACTTAAGGTCCTTACTTCTGTCCCAAACCTTATTTCATCAAATTATTCAAATTTGTACTATTAACCCAAATATTATCTCACATAACGAATCTCACTAATTTAGAATAATTCCTCAAATTAAATTCCAATTAAAGTCCAATCTCATAATCATGCCTACTGGTCTTCCCTAAAGTTAAGGGTAATCACAATGTCTCCAATAATATTAATCAAGGGTTAACACCATTAAAATCCAATTTAAGGAAAACTTTATTCATTCTGGGAAGGTCGATCGACCGACCTTGACCTTCGATCGATCGATTGTGGTCGATCGATCGACGTATGAATGTCGATCGATCGATTACACAGGTCTGTTACGGGCTGCTTCGTTTTGCAGTTACAGTTTCGTCCCAAAACTCCATTTTTAAGCATGAAACTCCAAGGTAAGGTTACTATAACATGATACTAACATTCTACAACGGTTTTAACATTCTAAGTCTCATAATTCATCATTTAAAAGCTTAGTTTAGATCAAAACTACATCAAACTATTTTCCAGAATTCTTCCATTCAAGAACATTATGAAATTCCTTCTAATTCCTCTTTTAGATCATCATAGGTTCTGTTTATCACATATAAATTCGTCCAGAATATACTACATGCAATTCCTACATAAAACATGGCTTTTAACTTTCAATTCATGGGTCTAATTTATCTGCAAAAGTCAATTTCGAAAATTCCTACACATGGATACATATCTTGAATTAAAGGAGTTTAAATCACTTGCCTTAATTATCTCAGAATTTGGTGTTGAATCTTGATAGCCAAGTTGTTCTCCCTCTCACTTTTCTGCAGAATTCTCTTCCTTCTCTCTCTTTCAAGCTCTTCTCAAAGTTTCCTTCTCTCTCTCTCTCTCTCTCTCAAGCTTTTCCCAAGGTTGAAGATAATGGAATATGGAGTTGTGTTTGGTATTTGGAAGTTGAATTGATATATCAACTTCTCCCGTAACCCATAATGACATATAGTGGGGTTAGTGGGTTAAGTGGGTTGAGAAATAGTCAGATTTTTATTTCCCATTTTCGTCACTTTTTAATTCCCCAAAAATGCAATTTACCAAAATGCCCTTTATGATGCCGGTATGGCCCACAAATATCCCGGGACCCGAACTTAACTTACGGCTAGTGTTTTCTGACTATCTTGACCCTTCCGGACGCGTTGGCGCACTCAAAATGACCATACGGTTAATGGAACTAAAATTCACTTTTTAATTATGTAACACAATACCATGACGTGGCGGTCACACGCGTCAAGCAAAATTCCCAAATTGCCGTATTTATATCTCACGACAATATCAATATTACCAATATTCATATAATGCCAAATATGCACATTATAATAAAATACTAACTCACATCTTGTTAATATTATTATCCGAATTAATTTCCAATTAATAAACATTTAATTTAATTAATCGCCAAAATAAATAACGCAGAAAATACGGGGTATTACATAAGGCCTCATATTCAGCCTCATTGTTGGAGGCTTTGAATTTGAACCTCAGGGCGTATTCGACGTCTGTGCCATTGGGTGCTGACAGTATCAGTCTAGCCCCACTTCCACTGTCACAGGAGGACCCGCCAATGAAGAGGCTCCACAGAGTCTTTCTCTCTGAAAAATTTCCCTCAGAGAGGGACCCCTGTCTAAAGATGTATTTTCCCTCTTCGTTTCAGTCGCTTTCTTTCTAGCAGTGCCTGTCTGGGCCCTATCTGCGGGTGTGTCGGCGGGTCTGTCTTCTGTATCCGTCATCCTAAGGGTCTCACCTTCGACCTCATCATCTTCCCAAGTGAACTCAGCCACGAAGTCTGCCAATGCCTGCCCCTTAATGGCAGTCCTAGGTTGATACACAATGTCAAACTCCCCCAGCTCTATAGCCCAGGCTAAGAGGAGAGTCGGTGAGGATGACCATTGTATGGGACTGGAAGTACGGCTTTATCTTCCTCGAGGCATGGATCAAGGCGTAGGCCAACTTCTCCATCCTCGGGTATCTTTACTCTGCCCCCTGGAGTGCCTTGCTGTTAAAATACACAGGCTTCTGTATTCTGTCTTCGTCTCTCACAATGGCTGCGCTGATGGCCGACTCTGAGATGGCGAGGTACATGTAAAGTCGTTCACCCTGCACGGGTCGGGACAGCAGCAAGGGAGACCCTAAGTATGATTTTAGCTCCTTGAAAGCCTCATCACATTCTTTACTCCATTCAAAGGCCTTCCTGAGGATCTTGAAGAATGGTAAACACCTGTCTGTGGCCCTTGACACAAATCTGTTCAGGGCAGCCACTCTCCCTGTAAGCCTCTGAACGTCTTTAATGGATTTGGGGGTCTTCATCTCAATAAGGGCCTTTATCTTTTCAGGATTGGCCTCGATGCCTCTTTGATTGACAATGAACCCCAGGAACTTCCCTGCCCCGACCCCGGAGACGCATTTGGCCGGGTTAAGCTTCATCTCGTATTTGTCCATCGTATTAAAGGTCCTCTCCAGGTCTTCCACATGATCCTCTGCCTTCAAACTCTTGGTCAGCATGTCATCCACGTAGACCTCCATGGACTTCCCAATTTGGTCTTCGAACATTTTGTTTACGAGGCGCTGGTACGTTGCCCCCGCATTTTTTAGACCAAAGGGCATGACCCTATAGCAGTATGTCCCCTTATCAGTGATGAAGGCAGTCCTCTCCGAGTCTTCAGGGTTCATGAAGATCTGGTTGTACCCTGAGTAGGCATCCATAAAACTCATGAGCTCATGGCCTGTAGTAGCGTCTACCATCTGGTCAATGCGGGGGAGAGGGAAGCTGTCTTTGGGGCAGTGCTTGTTGAAATCTGTGAAGTCCACACACATTCGCCACTTCCCGTTGGACTTTGGGACAATGACTGCATTGGACAACCATTCAGGGTAGATGACCTCTCTGATAAATTCAGCGTCTTCTAATTTTTTGACCTCATCTCTGATGACCTCGTACTTCTCTCTAGAGTAAATCCTCCTTTTCTGCTTTACCGGCTTCACTCCCTCTACCACATTGAGCTTGTGGCACATGATTTCAGGGTCGATCCCCGGCATATCTACATGACTCCACGCGAAGACGCTTCGTCTTCTTCTTAACAGTTTGATGAGGCTTTCCTTGATGTTGGGCTTCAGAGACTTGCCAACTTGGACGGTTTTTTCTGTGTCATCCTCATCTAGGATGATGGATTCTACCTCTTCCGCAGCCTCTCCTTTCTTCAGCTTCGTTTCATCTCTGGGATCTAGGGTATCAATATTATAAGTGGTTGTAACCCTCTTGTGTGCCTCCCTCTCTTCAGCGGAGTTGTAGTAACATTCCCTCGCTGTCGTCTGGTCTCCCTGAACTTCCCCCCACCCCGTAAGGGGTAGGAAATTTGATCATCTGATGGACCGAAGAGGGCACGGCTTCAAACCCCTTGAGGTCCACATGCCCCAGTATGATGTTGTTGGCCGAAAACACCTGCTCATCCATCACAAAGAAACTGACCTTCTTGGTGAGCCATCTCGGCCACTCGTCCCCCGTCCTCACATCGGCCTCATATACCCCAAGGGGGTGAACCTTTTTCCCACTGAACCCAATCAACGGATATGGTAAGGGATGAGTCTAGCACGGCTGAGACCCAAGGCTTTGAAGCATGGCCAAAACATCACATCTGCAGAACTACCCCCATCTACCAAGATCCTCGGCACTTCGCATCCGTGCACCCTGGTAGTGATGACGAGAGGGTCATCGTGTGGGGCCAAGAGGTCTTTGAAGTCCATTCTTGAAAATCCCACTATCAGTGTGTACATATCAACCTTCTTCCTTTTTTCTGACTTGACCTCTAGGGAATTCGCGTGTACCGTCTTCGTCACTGCCTTGGCCTCAGCCACATGGGCCTTCCTATCGGTGACCTCAGACCTTCCTCCTGCAAGACCCTCGGAGATCATTCCCACTCCAAGCGAGATCATATTAAGCCTCTTGACAAGGCCGTGGTCATCTCTCGGTGGGAGGTCAATGTCGTCCTCATCATTAGAAGGGTCGTCCCCTCTTTTTTGAGGGCCTTCTCTGCATGCATCGCCTCGCTTCTTTCTGGGGTTGTCCCCTCGGCCCCTCTTGAAGGCCCCTTTATCAACGTACTTTCTGAGCTTCCCTTCTTTTAGCATCTTCTCAATCTCGTCTTTCAGAGCAAAGCATTTGTCCGTTACATGGCCGTGGTCTTGGTGAAACTCACACCACAGGTTCTTATTCCTCTTGCCGGGGGCTGCCCTCAGCTTCTCAGGCCACTTCAGGGATCGGTCACTCTTAATCTCATTGAGAATCTATTCACAACTGACCGTCAGAGGGGTGTACCCCGCGAACTTGTCATCCGAGGACCTCTTCTTCCCCTCTTTGTTCTTCTTAGGGTATTTACTCCCACTAGCACCTCCTCTTTCGTCCTCATACTTTACAGCCATCGCCTCTTCGGCGTTCATCACCTTTCCTGCTGTCGATAATAGTTCGGCCATCGTCCTCGGAGGGTCTTCAGCAAGCTTCCATAACAGCTTCCCCTTTTGGAGTCCTCCAATCAGGGCTGTCATAGCTATGCTCTCCTCATAGTCTTCCACCTCCAGCTTCTCCTTATTGAATCTGGCTATATAGTCTCTCAGACTCTCACTCTTCCCCTGCTTGACATAGAGCAGGTGGGTGGTCTTCTTCTGTGGCCTCACCCCAAAGCAGAAATTATGGATGAACAGGTCTGCCAACTGCTTAAAGTTTCCATTGGAATTTTTTGGAAGAGACGTGTACCAGACATGCGCAGCCCCTGTCAAGGTACCAGAAAAGGCACGACACCTCATCTCATCTGAGATAGAGTATATATCTGCCGCCGACTGATACATCTCCACATGGTGGACGGGGTTGGTGCTCCCGTCATACCTTGGGGTGACCATAGGTGGCTTGAACTTTGACGGCGTGGGGAAGTTGACTATCTTTTCCATGAAGGGTGAGCCTATGGTGTATCCCCTCTGAAGAGGGTCTAGGCTCTTCAATATATCACCAATCTTATCCTCTAACCGCTGGATTGAGTCATTCCAGGGCCTCACAGGGTCGGCCTGGCTGATCTTATCCCCTGCCGCCTCTCCGAGGTGGACGGAGGGTTCTGCTGCAGCAGTCCTGTGTCGACTGTTCACTTCCCTTTGGCCATCATCTCGTCCTCGGGGTCGGCCGTCTGCTGCCTCCCCCTTAGATCTCGCGGTGCTTCTTGGCCTGGACAACTGTTCCTGCATGTCATTTACTGGGCCTAGCCTCTCAAAGGCCGACCCCCTGCTCAAGCGATCAAAAGCAGAGCCTCTTGGGCGATCATCAGGGTTTGGTCTCCCGCACTTTCCCCTACTGTCCTGGAGGGGTCGCACAGTGTTGTTGGAGACCTCGTAAGGTTCCCAGCACTCTATAGGAGCCTCCTCTCCCTCCAGATCTCCATACCTATCCTCAGGGCAAGGGTTTTCTTGCCTCCCCAGGTGTAGACGCCGAGGGTCAGCAACATCCCTACGCTGCTGAGGAGGTGGCAGGTCTTTGCGTGGTGCCTGGGGTGGTCCCCTGGCCTCATGCTACCCTGGAGCTGCTGCCGGAGTAATCATCTCAGGTGAAACCCCTGGTGCTCTTAGTATGTTGTGGCTTAGAGCTGTGAACTGCTCTTGCATCATCCGCTGGCTTGCTGCCAGAGACTTTAGGGCTGCCGCCACATCACCCATCTCAGACTGAGGCGGCGGCTGACTGGAACTGGGTCTTCCCCCCTCATCCGGTGGGGGAAGTGGTGGTGGTGGCATCTCAGGTGCCATGTGCTTGAGCTATGAGAAGAAAATACTGGTGAGCTTGGGAACCTTAGTGGGTCTCTTTCAATGGTGAAACACCTCCTCTCAGGGGGAGCGTTGGTTCACCACCAGAGTGCCTAGTGAGGTCAAGCTTTACAAAGGAAGAGGTGTCTTCTTGTTCCCACAGACGGCGCCAAACTGATGATGCTTGGATTTAGCACCACCGGATAAGTGATAATGAGCTCAAACTGTAGTAGCTATGGCAGCCATAGAGATGTATGAGTGTATAAGTGTGTAGAAGGGGATGAGTATAAGAGGAACTAAGACAATGATGTATAGTGGTTCAACCAATTTGGCCTACATCCACTGTGAGTGTGTGATCCACTAAGTATGGGCACTAATGGCCTTGGATACAATGCACATAACCCTCTCTCTCTCTCTCTACTGTGTGTACAAGCAGAGTTTTAGCTAGGGCTACAGTTCATGGATCGATCCCCTGTAGGGTTGTAGGTGACAAGTATATATAGGTCTTGGGGGGGTGTAGTGTACCCCCAAGTATGCATGGTGCATGTGAATGATGACCTAGCCAATCCCCTGTTGACACCTGTAGAGGCCAAATGATGACATAATATTCCCTCACGTGAGGGTGTGATTTTGTTATAACGGTCTGCCACGTGTCATATGAGCCTCACGCGCACTGTTCCACGCGTCTTCCAAACCACGCGCTATCATGATATCACCCTCGGCCTATGAGCCGAGGCTGAGGGCAAAGTTTCTTTCGGTAGTGAGCCTGGCCCAATTCTGGCCTCGTACTGTCGGCCCCTCGTACTGTCGTCTGGGGCCTGGTAGAGGGTCGGCCCTTCGTACTGTCGTCTGGAGACTGGGTGGAGGGTCGGCCCCTCGTACTATCGCCTGGAGCCTGGTGGAGGGTCGGCCCCTCGTACTGTCGTCTGGAGCCTGGGCGAAGGGTCGTCAAGAGATTGGTGAAGGGTTGGCCCCTCGCATGGTCGTCCGTTTTGGAGGTAATCCTCATCCAAGCCGAGGATATAAACGGGTATATCATACTTCATCATCCCTAACACCACTGGGTCCACCGCATTAGGGAGATCCTGCATACTCAACGATCCCCCTCCAACCAGTCTGATATTGTAGGAAGGAGGAGTAAGACGGATGAATAGAACCTTCGTTATCACTATCGCCGCTAAAGACGACGCCACTAGTGCTATGGGCACACCCCACCGGCCGACTCATACCCTTGCATGAAGCCATAGGAGGCAGAGGCATGCTCACTACATCATAAATACAAGAGGGCATAAGCCATCTTATTATGAACTCAAGGTATTCGGAAGTCACCACCGTGTCAGTGTAGTATGAGTGGGGATCTCCGCTCATCGCCACTGCCTTGGTCTTCTTCAACATATCTCACACCTACCTCATGTAACTCGGGGGCATATCTGGTGGGACGACCACCTCGTCCTCCATGATCTGTCAGACTACTCTCTCTCCTAGATACCAAGAATAGCCAAAGTCGTGCGCCAGTAGCCGACGCATCTACGATTCCCCTCGATCACCACTGTGTGCTGGATAGCCATACCCCGGTAATTGAAAGTCACCTACATTTTTCCTAAATAAAGTCAGTATTTGCACAAACAAAGAAAATGCTAGAAAAAGGATTCAAAAGAAAAAAGAAGAAATAAAATGGTCGCTCGTCAGGACATTCAAGATCTGATGCACTTCCGACAAGGAAAGAGACTGCTTTAATCGTCAATCGTACTTCTACCACTGGTACATTTGGAAGATGCTCCCCACCAACTCACCTTGCGAACCTATCAAATGGGCATTGAGACTAATCACCTCGTAAAACCACATCTACAAAAAAATAAGAGTCAGCAATCAGAAGAAATAAAAAAGGAAATACAAGAAAATACATAAAGATAAATGAGAAAATTACCTCGAGAGGATACGTGGCTCTAGTAAAAGTCTATCGGCAACACCGACTGGAATAATCCAAAGAAGAATAAAGGGCCACCAAAATTAGGCTCCCCCGGTCATAGAGAGGGATATTCCAACATACCCTCAAATATGGTAAAAACCATAAGTGGACGATCTCGCCACACGACGCCACCAAGAACCCTCCCAATAAAAGAAGAATAAATAAGCTGGCCATCTGCCTCACTTGTAGCCCATCGGTCTCATCGATCCTCCAACTAATCAAAACCTCTCGGAGAAGATAAATACGAATTGAGTCCCCCAAGACTATCCACCCCACATCTCCTTGCGCAATATCAATCGCCACCGGTGTCACCCTTAGAGATGGGTCAACCTCTATTTGCGTACCCTCACAGTCGATCCCTAATAGCTACTGATCATCAATAGGGGTCACCATAATCTCCTTGATTCCCAAGTGTATAGTGTGGGTAGTGTCCCATAACCTCTTCCCTAGAGCACACAGAATGTCCGTAGAGTGCGGTGTCTCATCCGTAGTCGATGCCAAACGACCAAAACCGCGGAGGAGACTACCCAACACACTACTCTTGAAAGGTGCTCTAAGACATCCCTAAATGTCGTCATCCCCCAGGAATGAAAGCTCATAGCAGCTATGTCAGTCTGCCAAAATAGAAGAAAACTTTTGTCAAATTTAAAGAAATAAGAAAATGCAAAGAAGAAAAAGAATAATAAAAAGTCATGTGGTACTTACATAACCATTAGGGTTCCTCACCCTGCACGACCAGTGGTCCGAAGGATCATGTAGAAGAGTGAGATCATCGAAAATAGTCTCGAATAGGTCAAAAGTCTTCTCGTTGCCCAAAGTTAAGGTCACCTTAGCCCATCTCCAGGTTCACAAAATATTCAACGCCCAACCACACTATATGAGTCTCGATACTTGAAAAATCCGCCATTTTTAGTCTCAAACGAGGAAACAACGCAGAAGAATATTGTCGAAGATAGGAAAGCTAGAAGCTGTGAAAAATGAAGAGAATTTGTCCATTTTTATAGGTGGATAAGGGACATGTCGATCGGTAATTATCTAACACCCACCGATTGACACCTGCTTATTCCCCTTCCCAAGCAGCCCAGAAGACCGCACCACTGCCGATTGGTAATTCCTACCACCCTCTGATTGGCAGTACCCCTGAAATTTCGTAAAATAAAATCCTAGAAAATGCAAAAAAAAATCGTAAAACAACCAAATGAATATTGGAACATTTCTTCACCAAGAAAACCATTTTTCAAGCTTCCAAATGCCAAGACGGATTAATACCACGTTTTATCCCCAGCTTAAACCCTAAAAATCAGCCCCCAGTCCCTAACAGCTCACCGCAACTCCACAGTTGAATCCCAAAACCTCATCCTTAATAGAAATTGAATGCTTTCTCAGCATAGCTACATAATATCCTACTCGTTTACCTAGCTAGAATTCTCGAATCAAACTTTTTCTCAAAAAAATTCCAATTTCCCTAAGCAGAGCTAGAAGCCGTAATTGGACATCTCTCAAGCATCGTCTTCAAGAAACACATTCCCCAATGGAATCCCCAAACCTCAAGTCATTCCCAAGTGGAATCCCAAAACCTATAAGTCATCAACTGTTTCCCCAGCAAAATTTCCAGACTCAGAATTTCAGCTCCCCTAGTAAAGCTATCTCTTCTAAAAAAGATATAATACCTAGACACATGTATCTTCCCATTTGCGTTTAAGAAAGGTAAACCAAATAGAAAGACCCTACATTACAACTTTAGGACCACATAAATAGCCTCGACCCGCAGAATTTGTCGTCTTCACTTAAGGCATGCAAAATTGGCCTTGACCCACAAAATTGGTCGCCCCTACTTAAGGTCCTTAGAATTGGCCCCGACCCTCAGAATGGTCAGAATTGGTTTCCCGGACTTAAGGTCCTAAGAATTGATCTCAACCTTTAGAATTGGTCGCCCCTACTTAAGTTCCTCATAATTGACCTCGACTCAGAATTATTCGCTCCCACTTAAGGTCCTCAGAATCAGTCTCCTCCACTTAGGGTCCTCAGAATTGATCTCAATCCTCAAAATTGATCGCTCCTAATTAAGGCCCTCAGAATTGGCCTCGACCCTCAAAATTGGTCGCCCCCACTTAAGGTCCTCAAAATTGACCTCAACCCTCAGAATTGGTCAACCTCAACTCGGACTTACGGTTTGGATGAATGATCCATCGTCATCTGACGATATTCTGTCCAAATGATCAATGGGAAATTTTGATCCCCGTTTGGCCCAAAGTCAACTCCTGAACTCGAGAGAGACCCCAAGGATTCTCAAAGGTCTCTAAATTACCTTTCTAATGGTATGACTCATGCGCGATTTGGACTTACGGATTGTGTTTTACGACCGTTTTTCAAAAATATCCACGAGATAGCCATTTGCTAGGTCCATTTCCTTGCCTATCGACAATGTGTCTAGGATTACCTTCCGATAGTAAGGACAAGGACAAAGACGATCGACAACCCTAAATAAGGATAACATGAGCTCACTTTGAGAGGAACCTAAGAACCATCAATTTTAATGATCTCAGCAATATTCTTCTGCAATAAATGAAGTTTACTTGTGTGAAATTCTTCTCCCCCTTCCATTCCCATCACTCTCATACCGAATTTAGCAAAAATATCCTTCTCTCTCATCCCACATTCATCCCAACTTGCAAGGAAGTTCATCAATAATCAAGATCAAGCTTCAAGTCTCGAAAGAACGTCCAAACATCATTCCCTCTCTTCAAATTCCTTTTATTCTAGAATAGTTATATAAATTCTCAATTTGGTTTGTAGTCGCCCGGAGGTCCCCCTTTTTAATTTCTTTAAGAAATAATTTTTCCTTTTTATGAAATTGATGCGGAAGCGTAAGATGGTTCACAAAATAAACAAACACCAAATTTTAATTTCTATTTTAAATTAAAATTAAACCAAGTGAAATAAGATTAAATCCACACAAGTTGATTTTTCACTTAAACCAAATATTTCAATTCAAGTCCTAGAAATTTGCCTAACAAGAATAATCCATTTTGCAAATTAGGCCAAACCAAATTTTACCAAAATAAATTATCTTTGAATTGAATTAATTTCAATTTCACCCAAATATATTTTAATACCAAAGAACATAAGTGTGATAATTAAATCAAATTTTATCTTGAATTACCTAAGCATGCATCTACGTGATTTAAGCAAGATAAAATTAAACAATATCACACGACGCGCCGATGTACGAGGAAAACCCAAATGGGAAAAACCTCGGACGGCCCTAGCCACGAATTCACTAAGTATGGTAGTTTTTACAAAGACTCGGCACAGGAGGACTTACACAAACTGACTTGAGTCCGTCCAAGCCTTGACACGCACCTTGGTCTTTAACCTCCGCCTAGTGAATAACCGTGGACTCCTCCACAGTCTCGAACTCCATCGATGGGGCTATGGTACACAAACTGACTTGAGTCCGTCCAAGCCTTGAGGCG
The DNA here is from genome assembly GCA_949130495.1 of Sambucus nigra. Taxonomy (NCBI): domain Eukaryota; kingdom Viridiplantae; phylum Streptophyta; class Magnoliopsida; order Dipsacales; family Adoxaceae; genus Sambucus; species Sambucus nigra. Next base: position 226,251,979 of record OX422218.1, read on the forward strand.
CTCCTTCGTTCTTCAACCTCTGCCTAGTGAATAACTGTGGACTCCTCCACAGTCTCGGACTCCACCGATGGGGCTATGGTCACCGTCAATCTGCACGCGAAGCCTTTCTTCGAGTGAGAACACAACAACAAACTTTTCTCCTTTTTGGGGTAGAGAAGAACCCAAACTCTCTTCTTGTTGGTGTAGAGAAAACCAGGTGCCAAAACTCTCCAAGCAATGATATATCAATAGTTACTTGGAATAAACTAAACAAATGGGTGTGTATGTGTTTTTTTAGTGAATTTAATCCATAAAAATCAAACACAAAACATGGAACTTTTTCTTAAAAGTTTTGCTCTCAAAAGACTCTTAGAATGTGAAAAATTTATCTTAGAAAATGTCTTTCCCGTACTATGTAAAGGTGGTGAAAGTTAGTGGGCAAAGTGGGAAGTTATAAAAAATTGCTCGAAACTGAAATTTCGTTAGAAGTTCGTTCGAACGAGTTTGAATTCATTCGAATGAAACTTCTAACGAGAAAACAGAAAAAATTTCTGAATCTTGTTAGAAGTTCATTTGAACGAGGTCATTCGAATGACTTTTCTAACGAGATTGCAGGCCATGATTCAAGATAATTTCGATACGAACGCGTGGCCGCCAGTTTCATATTTTTATGATTTTTTTTTGGATTTGATATGATTTTTCTACTGAAAGGTGTCTGAGAACAAAATCTTTAGAACTATGAATTCAAAAAAAAATAACAGAAAAATACTAACACCCAAAATAAATTTCCAATCTCCTATATATATATTAATGCATTCATACCTTTAGGCGACATTGGAATCCACATGTTGATGACGTGAAACTTGGCACAAAAATCGGCAATGATGTTCTCTTGACAAGTAATGTCGCAACGTCTTCAACTTTCACTTGTCATAGGCTTGAAGGATACACTTGAACAATATCCTATGACTTAAATATTTTTGTTCGGAATTGAGCCAATACTGCATTAAGACTCAATCGGAGACTTGTGTCCTTACAAATTTCTCCCTTTGGCTATGCCGGGACAAAAACCAAACAAAAATCCTAAAGGGCCGTCAAGCTCACTAGACTTAAAAACACTATCCCACCTAAAATAAAAATACAATGCTTGACTCAAACAACCCAAGGATCAATATCTTTGCCGATGTTGAATGTTTCCATTTTGAAGTATTTTTGCACACTTAAGCAAACTATCAAACGCATATGGAATATCAAAATAATAAATGCAATTAAATAATTAATCCCCCTAAATTAATTCTCCCCTTTATCAAACAAATGACATACTTAGAAAGACGTCTCCCCCTAAGATAAATCTCCCCCAAACTAAGATACGATAATAATAGGATTAGATACCATTTCTCCCCTATCATTCTCCCCCTTTTTGTTCAGGAATAGGCAAAGGCTAAGGAAAAAAAGTAACTTATCTCCCCCAAATAAAGCATATACACCCTCAAAACTAATCAAGGGATAAAAGAATGGGAAAACAAGCTAAAACATGTAATTGTGCATTTAGTGAAGAGAACATTAATGCATATGGGCAACAAAATTATAACTAATCCAACAAATAACAACTTAGACCAACTAGGATACAATAAAATGATACCAATATGATATATAAATTGTTAAGCATATGCCATCAACAAAGAATGCAACAAGATGGATACCAAGTATGAATTACAGCATATATGGATTAGAAATCAAAGCAAAGATTAAACAAAAATATCAAATATGTATACATAAGATATAACTAATATATGTAAGTACACATATATAGATATAAACACACAAATGACACACACAAATTATAATATGAGTCTTTCACACTCGTATGGCAAAAATGTGTCATATGGAAACGAAAGTGTTGGGGTGTGAGCTAGTAACGATTAAATTTAGACCCAATCACTTAAAACATGTTCATGGAGTTCTCATTTGATTGCAAACTTCATCACATTTAAATATAACCTCATGTGACAATATAGATTGAACTCAATGAACAAACATACACAATGCATACAAGCCTAGCATATTGATGATTCTACAAACCAATAGAGTCATGACATGAGATACACAACTAGGATAAATGGACATTGTGCAAACCATTGATATACCATCCAATCTCCCTCAATAAGCATTTATATTAATTTTGAATGAATATATCAATCAAACATAGGCCTTGGCAATTATTTTTCTTTTAATGGCATATTTTCTGTTTTTAGGCCTTTGGACCACGCATTTCTTTTAGGTCCATTCAAAACGGTGGCTTACAATCACAAAGGATCACTAAGTCCTTTCGGAGCCCTTCCCTGTGCACAATTTTATTTATCATGTTTTCATTTTTCACACAAGTCTCACGTGCAACGAATTTTGACATGCACAAGTCCTCCTAAGTCACAAATATGTATATGACAAGATTGGAAGGAGAACATCTCACATAGCTCAAATATACATATGAAGTTAAAATTTCAAAAGAGCTCGTGCATGTGCGAATAGAGGCATATAAAAAAAGAATCCATTTAAACAACACAAAATCCAACTACTCCATGTAAGCATGGTAAAGAACATAATAAGGATTGATAATCTAAAACAAAAAGTTCTAGCCACATGAGAGCGTTAAAGGAGGGATTCAAACACAAGTATATGCCACTTAAAGTGTGTCAAACAAAAATACACACAAAAATCTTTTTAAGTTTTTGAGATTTTTAACCAAAAATAAAAATATATACTCAAAAGACAAACAAAAATCATTTGACTTTTTTATTAAGATTAAATTCCAATAGATAAAAACCCAAATGATAAACAAAAATATTTTTGTATTTTTCATTTAAAGTAAACAAAATGAAGAAATAAAATACAAAAGATAAACAAAAATCATTATTCTAGTATGAGATTAAGCATGGGGAATAAACTAGAAAATGATAAATCAAGCATACATTTAGCATGTGAATATAGCATGAAGTACAAACGCTAAAGTATACAAACAATAACACATTCATCCCTTAGATTTAGCAAGGGAGGAAGCATGTGAAAGTAAATGAGAATCAAAGACCCTATTTTTCAAGGCAACCAAGTCGGATTTCCTAACCCAAATTACTGAAGAATGACTATCTTGGGGTGTAGGAATTTTAAATACGTTGGTTGCTTTACGTTGGGATTTTCTAGGTTTTCGTTTAAGATAAAAACAAAATTTCCTAAGATGACCTTTTTTACCACAATGTGTACAAGTAAAAACATGTCGAAAAGATTTACCTATGGAGTGATCTCTAAAAGCTTTCCTAGTAGATTCTCTTAAAACGTTGGTTTTAGCTTTATTAGTAGATTCATTACAAGTATTGAAGCCTAAACCACACATGTCATTTTTAATTTGGACCGTTCCTAAGATTTTATCTAATTTTTCCGAACGACACTCCAAATCAAATTTGACATTACTAGAGTCTTTTAATTTATTTTGCAATTCTAAAATGTTAGACTCTAATAGAACATTTCGCTCTTCAAAAGCAAGAAGCTCCTTTTTCAAGGATTCCATTAAACCCCTAAGGCTATCTCTCTCGCCTTCTACATATTCAAACTCCTCTTGAAGAGCTTTCTCTTGTGTCCTAAGGTCTTCTACTAACATACTCTCATCAATGACCTTGACACACTCTTTTAAACAAGCTTCTAACTTCAAATTAGCTCTTTTCAATTTAATAGATTCTTTATAAAGTTCTTGAAAAGCATTTTGAAGTTCACTCACATTAACATCTTCTTCATTTTCACTCTCTCTTTCTTCTCCACTCTCACTATCATCAAAAACAAGGGAATCAAAAACTTTTACCTCTTAAGTGTCATGTGTTAAAGTTTCATCAATCGACGAGTTCTCACTATCACTCACATGACTAGCCTTAAAAGCCACAAAGTTGGGCTTAGTGGGGGAATCGGGTCCCTCTTCCTTATCACTATCACTAAGGGTCGCATTATATGAAATGGGTCGCTTACCCTCTTTCCTTAGTTTAGTGGGGCACTCAAAAGCACTATGGCCATAACCCTCACAACCAAAACACCTATTTAACTCATCCCTATTTAAATTTTCTTTAGAAATTTTAGGGATCTTTTCGGCTTTGTCATGCTTAGAAGTTTCAAATTTCTTAAAATCATTTTTAAATTTATCTTTGTTAAATTTAAGAAATTTTCGAAATTTCCTAGCAAACAAGGCCATATCTTCCGAGTCACTATCACTCTCGCTCTCTACTACTTGTTTGACCTCTTTTCAGGCTTTTAAAACAACGCCTTTTTCAATTTTCTTTTCAGTTTTAGAGGGAAACATGTCTAGTTCATAGGTTTGTAAATCACCTACAAGCTCTTCTAATTTCGTAGAGACTAAAGTTGGTAAAGAATTTAAAACGGTCACTTTTGGAATAAATCTATCGGGAAGGGACCTTAAAATTTTCTTTACAACTCGGTTGTCGGGTATTTTCTCTCCCAAGTTAAAAGATGAATTAACAATATCGGAAAGTCTAGCATAAAATTCATCAAAAGTTTCTTTTTCATTCATTTTGATAGTTTCAAATGGTGAGGTTTTGGAGTTTTGAAGCTTTAACGACACTTGTACCTTCGTGAGTGAGTTGTAAAATATCCCAAGATTCTTTAGAGGTCTCACACGTCATAATGCTTCGAAATTCATCCGGTGTGACAGCGCTAAACAAGGCATTTAAACCACGAAAATTAAAATTAGAAAGTTTAAATTCACCCACACTCCATCTATCGGCGGGTTTGGGAACACGCTCATTATCTACTAAATGAGTAGGTGGGGACCACCCGTTAACAACAGATATCCAAACTCTCTCATCGATAGATTTAAGTGCCGATTTCATGCGCGCTTTCCAGTACGCGTAATTAGAACCATCGAAAATAGGAAAATTCCATTTTAGCCAAAAATTATTTAAAGGATCTTTAATGAAATAATTTATCGCTTTGGCTCTGATACCAATTTGTAGTCGCCCGGAGGGCCCCCTTTTTAATTTCTTTAAGAAATAATTTTTCCTTTTTATGAAATTGATGCGGAAGCGTAAGATGTTTCACAAAATAAACAAACACCAAATTTTAATTTCTATTTTAAATTAAAATTAAACCAAGTGAAATAAGATTAAATCCACACAAGTTGATTTTTCACTTAAACCAAATATTTCAATTCAAGTCCTAGAAATTTGCCTAACAAGAATAATCCATTTTACAAATTAGGCCAAACCAAATTTTACCAAAATAAATTATCTTTGAATTGAATTAATTTCAATTTCACCCAAATATATTTTAATAACAAAGAACAGAAATGTGATAATTAAATCAAATTTTATCTTGAATTACCTAAGCATGCATCTACGTGATTTAAGCAAGATAAAATTAAACAATATCACACGACGCACCGATGTACGAGAAAAACCCAAATGGTAAAAACCTCGGACGGCCCTAGCCACGAATTCACTAAGTATGGTAGTTTTTACAAAGACTCGACACAAGAGGACTTAATTTAAGTGCTGATTTCATACGCGCTTTCCAGTACGCGTAATTAGAACCATCGAAAATAGGAAATTTTGAAAATGGGGAAAATTCCATTTTAGCCAAAAATTATTTAAAGGATCTTTAACGAAATAATTTATCGCTTTGGCTCTGATACCAATTTGTAGTCGCCCGGAGGGCCCCCTTTTTAATTTCTTTAATAAATAATTTTTCCTTTTTATGAAATTGATGCGGAAGTGTAAGATGGTTCACAAAATAAACAAACACCAAATTTTAATTTCTATTTTAAATTAAAATCAAACCAAGTTAAATAAGATTAAATCCACACAAGTTGATTTTTCACTTAAACCAAATATTTCAATTCAAATCCTAGAAATTTGCCTAACAAGAATAATCCATTTTGCAAATTAGGCCAAACCAAATTTTACCAAAATAAATTATCTTTGAATTGAATTAATTTCAATTTCACCCAAATATATTTTAATACCAAAGAACATAAGTTTGATAATTAAATCAAATTTTATCTTGAATTACCTAAGCATGCATCTACGTGATTTAAGCAAGATAAAATTAAACAATATCACACGACGTGCCGATGTACGAGGAAAACCCAAATGGGAAAAACCTCGGACAACCCTAGCCACAAATTCACTAAGTATGGTAGTTTTTACAAAGACTCGACACAAGAGGACTTACACAAACAGACTTGAGTCCGTCCAAGCCTTGACGCGCTCCTTGGTCTTCAACCTCCGCCTAGTGAATAACCGTGGACTCCTCTATAGTCTCGAACTCCACCGATGGGGCTATGGTACACAAACTGACTTGAGTCCGTCCAAGCCTTGACGCGCTCCTTCGTTCTTCAACCTCTGCCTAGTGAATAACCGTGGACTCCTCCACAGTCTCGGACTCCACCGATGGGGCTATGGTCACCGTCAATCTACACGCGAAGCCTTTCTTCGAGTGAGAACCCCGCAATAAACTTTTCTCCTTTTTGGGGTAGAGAAGAACCCAAACTCTCTTCTTGTTGGTGTAGAGAAAACGAAGTGCCAAAACTCTCCAAGAAATGATATATCAATAGGTACTTGGAATAAACTAAATAAATGGGTGTGTATGTGTTTTTTTGGTGAATTTAATCCATAAAAATCAAACACAAAACACGGAACTTTTTCTTAAAAGTTTTTCTCTCAAAAGACTCTTAGAATGTGAAAAAGTTATCTTAGAAAATGTCTTTCTCGTATTATGTAAAGGTGGTTAAAGTTAGTGGGCAAAGTGGGAAGTTATAAAAAACTGTCAAAAAAACTGCTCGAAACTGAAATTTCGTTAGAAGTTCGTTCGAACGAGTTTGAATTCGTTCGAATGAAACTTCTAACGAGAAAACAGAAACAATTTTTGAATCTCATTAGAAGTTCGTTCGAATGACTTTTATAATGAGATTGCAAGCCATGATTCTAGATAATTTCGATACGAACGCGTGGCCGCCAGTTTTGTATTTTTCCTATTTTTTTTGGATTTGATATGATTTTTCTACTGAAAGGTGTCCGAGAACAAAATCTTTAGAACTATGATATAAAAAAAAATAACAGAAAATACTAACACCCAAAATAAATTTCCAAGCTCCTATATATATATATTAATGCATTCATACCTTTAAGCGACATTGGAATCCACATGTTGATGACATGAAACTTGGCACAAAAATCGGCAATGATGTTCTCTTGAAAAGTAATGCCGCAACGTCTTCAACTTTCACTTGTCATAGGCTTGAAGGATACACTTGAACAATATCCTATGATTTAAATGTTTTTGTCCGGAATTGAGACAACACTACATTAAGACTCAATCGGAGACTTGTGTCCTTACATAGTTTTTACTTAAGGTCATACACATATTAGTCTTCAATCCTTTATTAGTTATATTTCACATAATATATTTTCTATAAAAAACCCAAAACAAAGAAAAAGAGGGTTACACCTATAAATTTCGACGGGATTGTTCATCATATTTTCTCAAAATTAAAAATATATATTCTACACACACACACACATATAATAAACTCCCGTTTAAATCTATGGGATAAACCCCACCCTCATTTCGGATGTGAACTACATGGACTTTGATGCTTTTATAGGCTACATAGGCATTTTGAGCTAAAACCCAAGACCCGAGTCCTATTTTAATATTTTCATCTTTCTCTTATATATATATATATATATCATACTTGTGATTCATACTTGCGCCTTATTGAACACATATTATCGTATTATCACGACGATCAATATCTCGATAAACACACACATCATTTTTTTAATTATTATTTTGGCAACATTCCTATGGATGACATCACTCCATCTTTTCCATGATGCGAGTCAAGTGATTCCGATCTCCACTTATATATACACGCACACATACTTCACAGAGAAATTAAGGAAAATAGTAACATAAGCCCATGAGACACCGAAAGGGCGGGATGGGTGCCTGACCCCTTCCCATTCTGTAACTTAGTCCCCGAACCTCTGAACTATTGGTTTCGTAAGCATCAATTTGTATTTGATGCCACTCTCTTGAGGCGGAGACATTTTCTTTTTCTTCTTTTGTATAAAATAGACTGGAGACTCTATTTCTTTACATAACCTCAAAACCGATGACGGCCGAATCACCACCCGATGTAGCGAGGGGCACGGGACCATTATCCTCCCTCTTTTCCCCCCGAAAGCACACGGGGAGGGGGAAGATCTTGGAATAGCCACAAGAATATTTCAAGACATATGAAAATGTAGTTTTAATCATGGTTAAATAGTAGATATGATATGACTTTTGGTTTAAATATCATGTTTAGTATGAATATAATCCAATTAAATCAATGGTGAATGATTAAACATGTTATTGTTTCATTTTACATATAATTCCCATCCTAAGTATAATCTACATTTCAATGACATATTTAAATACAAGAATTAAGATACATTAATATACTAAGATGAAAATTGAATAAGCTTACATGTAATTAACATATGTTATCATATGAGAAAGTGTATTGTTTTACATAAATCAAGGTTAAACTAGTATAATTCTTGAAACTTATTTATCTTTAATGTACACTACAGTTTTAATTAGGCTTTAGGTAAAATTTACTACTTATATACATGAAAGAGGAAGAGTGGATTTTATCTTGACCTAGTGTAGAACTTGTGTCAATGTGAAGAGATGATGATGATCCTATACTAAATTGTGTTTGAATTCCCCTTTGTCGTCCATTTTCTTCAATCCTTTTTCTTCATTTCATCTTACTTAAACTTGATTCTTGGTTGCTAATGGAGTTTTAGCCTCTAGGTTGATTGGTTTTAATGTGTAGAAAGTACGGGGAGGTTAGGTTTGGAGAGTGAAGAGTTATGAGGAAAACAATTGAAAAAATAATCCAACTAGACTTTATAAAACAACCCAACTAGACTACCCCAAGAGTGGTTCATAGCCTAGCCACGATCACGGCTAATACCCCTCGTTGTCACGAATTTCTCCATTTTTCTTTTATTTTTCCTTTATTTTTTTTTAAATGTTAAATATCTAATTCAAACTCATTTTATTGCATGAAAGTCATAGCTTGCCCTAAACTTGGTTAGCAAGTAATCACCAAAAGACCTTGTTGACCTTAGGCCTAAATCCATATTTCGAACTAACCATTTACCAATTTATCCCAATTCAATTAGTCCAAGTTCAAGTCTAAGGTGTGTTAGACCATTATCAACTAATGCGTCTTGAATATATAATTTAATTAGTCCAATTTAAATATCTAGTTCAACCATAGCATAATTTATTTAATCTAAAATAAATCCATTTTCCAATTATATTCAATAAATTCCGTAATTTTATTATTTAATTATTCACCAAAAGTATGGGGTCTTACACCTTCTAGAACAAATACAAATGGGAGACGTATCCTTGGAAGAACTTGTTTGTTTAACATATGGAATTGAGATTAAATAAGAGATGAAATAGACAAAATGACTAAAAAAAAGAGCGCGACTATCTTTGTTGTAAGAACAAGTTTTATAATGGATCATAATCTATTTTATTTTGGCATATTCCATTACATCCTCATCATCATGTACATTCTAAAGAGCTTTAAGTGAAGATAAGTTAGTGACAGAGCATAACAATCGAAGATCAAAAGGGTTGAGATCATCGCTACAGTCATTGAGAATGTATTATGACACCCCGCCTAATAAAATTTTGGGTGATCAGTCCTATACTATATTAAAACAGGAATCCCAGTTGGTCATTCCTTATCATCACTGTAGAAAACTTTTTAAAACTTACTAATCACCTAGTATTCCAAAAGCTGGTGCCAAATTTTAACTTTTTAATTAACAAAACAGTACATGTGGAAATAAATATAAACCATTCTCACAACTGAATAAAACTCAACTGAATAATTAATTAAACAAATTTGCCAAATAAACCATCGGCCACCAAAGTGAAATCCAATACAAACATATAACACCTGAATAAGTACATATGAAAACTGTACTGAGAAGTCTGGGCGACAAGACCAAAATAAAACTGGAGCTGATAAATGATTCCTACTATAGGAATAAATGAACGATGTGTCTAATCCAAACTCCTGCTAGCATCCACATATACCGCAGCTCCGTGTCCCTTGAATAGAATATCAATCCTGGCATCCCTGTGGATGGACACCTAAAAGGTTTTGAAAATAGTTTATAGCAAGAGTTAGAACCCAAAATATTTTGAAAATATTTAGCAAGTGAATTAACTGTAGTAATTTAAAATGCATGAATGCGCTTCATATTTAAGTTAGTGTCACACTTCCTTGTGGACATTCTCACCCCTCCACTATTGTGCACACCTATCGGTTACCTTGACACCCACCCAATTGTACTACCCCATCCAACTAGTCCTGGTATAACCTCCCCCGTGCCACACTACTCTAACCCGAGTACAATGATTCTTGAATTATAAGTTATCTCACAATTAACTTAATTAATTCCTTCATAATAGTAGCATATAACCGTGTCACAAGTTATATAAAGTAAATACATCACACACTGTATTATTACCCGCATATAATATTGAATACAATTATATACGTACCTTTACTAAAACATCCACACATATAACATACGCATATCCCTCTGAGTATACCCTTGCCGGATGATTCCCTCTAAAGTGCTATCTCACTAGGTGTGCTCTCATAACCTAGTTACCTAAGTTGTAATCGCTCACCAACCTGGCCCAAAACATAAACGAAGTGGAGGCGGTCATATTTCTTCCCTGAAAGTGAGATAATCCCCTCACCCATATACCGGACGCTATGACCTGTGGATATACTCACCCTACTCCTCAAGCTAGGGGATTCACCCACATCGCACAACCTCCCTTGATAGAACTAGAGTATATAAATTAAGTAAACATCTCATCACTGATATTTAATAGCACACACAATATATACACCCATATATATATATACTATCACTACACCGTATATATATAGTATAAACCCCGACTTTACCGTGTACTCAAAAACCCGTAACACTAGCCTGTAATTTCTCGAGTCTCTGGCCCAACTCAACTTAATTAATGTTCTCACTTAATAATTTCCATCTTCCCGAGTCTGTGGTCCGACTCTAAATAATAATACTCTACACAATAATTTATATGAAATTTGCCCGAGTCTATGATTCGACTCTTATTTAATTAATTTACACATTAATTAATTAACACAACTTCGAGTCTATGATTCGACTCTAAACCATCGCTCACTTGGTCCATTCTTACATCTCATAATTTCATTTCCACATATTTGCCCACAATGTGTCACACATTCATCGCCATAAATTCCCCAATTATATTTACCTATAATTACCAACACATCCGGACTCGCCCACTTGGTCCATAATTAAATATTTCACTTCAATTCCTTTAAAAATGTAGCGTCACCCGACTACAATACCCGAATATTATTCCTGGGCCCAATATCAATACTTATGAATTATTTCCCCAAATTCGTTCATCTCATGACATATCGCTCACCCCCTCCTAAACCCAATTATATCACCCTATAATTGTTAAGGAAATAAGTGCCACAGATGAATTTATCACTAAATAAAAGAAAGAGATTAAATCTTAAATAAAATTCTCTTTATATACAAAACTGGCCGAACTGCCGAGTTTCTGGGACCGTTGATCGATCGATCCCCCTGGGTCGATCGATCGATCGAACAGGAGATTGTCTTCCCCGGCTTGCTGTTTCAGCCATTAACGAACCCTCAAGCTTTTGGTTTCTTCCCAAACCTTTACCCATATCCCAACCAACATATTCTCCACATAAGAAAAGGTTCTAAACACCCTAGAGACCTTAATCCATCAACAAATTTATACAAAACCCTAAGTATATCCGATTTGGGTTTTTCACCCGGGTCTCGTTCTACAAAATCTGACCCTACTGTATTCAGTCCATGTAATCATTATACATATTGTAATCCACTCTACATTTTCATCTTAACAGACCCAAATTAAACTTAACATCCATTGAGTAATTAAATCTGCCCATTACTCTAATTTCATAAAAACCCAATTTTAATTATGGTTATACACCCAAAATGAATTTTAATTTACAAATCACTATGATATGAATTTATCATCATAAATTTAGAAATCACAACAGTTAACCACTTGCCTGGATTGTTCGTCGAGTCTGATCCGTTGGTGTAGTCCCTTAATTTGGCTCCAAAATCCCCAAATTGGCTCTTGATTTGCTTTCCCCCAAATTTCCTTTCAAACCCTAGGTTTAGAGTTGTGTTGACTACTTTTCCCTAATTTCTCAATTTGGTTTAAAACCCTTAATCCCGTTTTTGGCCATATGGGCCTAATTAAAATGGCCCGAATCACTCCGTGTGGGCCCGACTATGCCGAAAAATACCACGAGACCCAATTACTACCCCCGGGTACTCTTTTCTGACTATCTCGACCCATCCAGACGCAACCGTTCACTCAGAATTTCCATCCAAAATACTTTTCGACATTTCCAAATTTCGACCTCAAAATGCAACACACGAGATTTTGAACCATTAAACTTAAAAGTCGCCAATTATAAATAATTCGGTTCACTCAAATAAATTCTCCAAATCATAAATTTAAGTTTATCCAATTTAAATATTTTTATAACTCCCAAAATAATTAAATATTAAATTCTCAAAATTACGGGCTATTACATACTTCCCCCCTACAAAGGAATTTCGTCCTCGAAATTAAGATGAGCGTAATGTTCCAGGATTTCCATAAAACTCTCTAGTCATGTGCCTCCAAGTCCGCTATATCTATCCCATACGTTACACAAGTATGCATTTAAATTAACCAGGGCGCCCATACACCCTATACCCGTGCTTAACCGCACAAAATTTGCCTTAATTAACCCGGGTGCCCATACACCCTATCCCCGTGCTTAACCGCACAAAAATACCCGACTATGCTAGTCGTAACCCGTAATATAACTTCGAACCCGTAGTCATATCACACACACACACACACACACACACACATATATATATATATATATATATATATATATATATATATACTGCCCCGGTACCCAACCCATGTACTAACATCCAAACATCTCCCCAAAAATACTTGTCTCTCGACACAAAAATATATACTATTACTCTCATGTTACCAAAGACGACATAAAGTATTGCGCCCTTACCATTACTAGTCCTTGGGCAAAATAAACCCCAAGTTATCTCTCTTTGCTCGAACATAAGTTAACCACCCTGATTCACTTCAGTAAACACCCCTAATTACTGGGATAAAATGTGAGAACACAAGACCTCACTATGTGCTATCACACCATGAAATACAACATATATACACACACATATATAGGTTATACGCCCTCTCAGGTGATATCTAGTACCAAACATACCCTGGTGTCGTGAACACCAAAATTTAACACCACTATCCACAATAGTTAAATTCCATCGCTATCCAGTCGATATTTAGAAAATATTATCAACCCTACTCCCATAATTCTCGAAAGTAGTAATTCCTCGCATAATTCAAACCTTCACTCAGTGTGCACCTCCACTCTCCCGTGAAGAACACCAAAGAAACTCCGCTACCCCACGGAGAGTTTATCCACATAACTATGGCTACTACAGCCAACGCACCCACTAAATTCGACTCACCTGTGAACTCTAGAGAAAAATAAGTCTTATATTGTGACATCCTCCTTGTCACTCAAAAATATACCCCATGCCCATAGGGTAAAAATAACTACCTCCATACTCCAGCTGCAACGACTGGTCCTCGGGTTTTGGAGCATCTTCTCCCTGCCCGAATGCACCCATGACTTGCTTTAGTGGCTGTACATCCAGGACCTCATCCTGTAGTTGACCCTTGCCTCTCTTAATACAATATCTCTTCATGTGTCTCGCTTCCCCCACAAACAAAACACCTTCTAATACATTCACCCTGCCACTATTCCCTTCCATGCCGACCTTTTTGGAATTCCTGTCCATCCTGCCGATAGCCTCCAGTTCTTAATCGTTTGGCATGATTTCCCTGCCGGAATCCTGCCCCTGATCTCCCCCTGTCTGCTGCTGGGATACCCCACTGGTACTGTTCCCTCCAGCTTTATCCGACCGACTGGTTTCCACTCCCCTCTTGCTTCCTTTCACATGGAAGCAATCTTCCTGACCGTGTAGGAGTGTTGTGTTAATGACATCAGTATAAGCTACTAATGCGTAATTACAAATTAAATGTTATCTTATTCTCCAGACTAACCCATCCATAAACCTTGCTTTCTTTCTCTCTTCATCGCTTACCTCATCCGGTACCAACTTGCCAATCGAGTAAATTCTTCCTTGTAATCGGCCACTGAACGGTCTCCTCGAGTCACCTCTCTAAATTTTCTCCTCATTTCGATATCAACCGCTGGAGGAAAATACTTGTGATCGAATCACACCCAAAAATCTACAATAGCTAGCGTATCCCTTTACTCAATTGTGGTGATCGACTCCCACCGCTGTAGCGCTGCGCCCACTAAAGTAAAAGTGGCTAGCATTTGCTTCCGCACCTCATCGCAATCTCCCATGTGTAGGTGACGCTGGATATCTCTCTTCCTTGACACGCTAGCACTACACCTGAACCCCCTCACAACTCTGGTGGATGCCCAATCTTGAAAAAAATCTCTCGTACTCGCTGCCACCTAACGACCCCGCGCGAGCCTAAACATCTGGCGCCACTAACACTTGTGCCTGATTCCATGAAAAGTACCCTTCCATTGCGACCACCGTCGCTTCAACTTCCTGTGCCACTAGTTCAGTTACATGTGCTGCCAAAATCATCTCTGGCCTTTGCTGCGGTAACTCTTGCTCCTGATGAGCCTCTCTAGTCTCATCTCCCCCTACTGCGCTAGCTGCTCCCTCTCCTAGGCGGCATCTGGAATGAGAATTGAATCGTATGAGTTCACCCTCAAATATAAATTTGGCAGAAGAATGTAAATGCGCATACGTATAAGAATACAACAATCCTATGATAGGGCTCTATATCAAAGTTTGCTAAGCTGAAACGTGAAAAGCCACACAGATCCTAAGGACACTAGAACCAGATGCTCTAATACCATCTGTGACACCCCACCTAATAAAATACCGGGTGATCAGTCCTATTCCAAATTAAAATAAGAATCCCAGTTGGTTCATCCTTAGCATCACTGTCGAAAACTTTTTAAAACTTATTAACCACCTAGTATTCCAAAAGCTGGTGCCAAATTTTAACTTGTTAATTAACAAAACAGTACATGCGAAAATAAATATAAACCAATCACACAACTGAATAAAACTCAACTGAATAATTAATTAAACAAATTTGCCAAATAAACCATCAGCCACCAAAGTGAAATCCAATACAAACATCCAACACCTGAATAAGTACATCTGAAAACTGTATTGAGAAGTCTGGGCGACAAGCCCTAAATAAAACTGGAACTGATAAATGATTCCTACTCTAGGAATAAATGAACTACGCGTCTTATCCAAACTCCTCCTAGCATCCACATATGCCGCAACTCCGTGTCCCCGGAATAGAATATCAATCATGGCGTCCCTGTGGTTGGACACCTAAAAGGTTTTGAAAATAGTTTATAGCAAGGGTTAGAACCCAAAACATTTTGAAAATATTTAGCAAGTGGATTAACTGCAGTAATTTAAAATGCATGAATGCGCTTCATATTTAATTTAGTGTCGGACTCCCTTGTGGACATTCTCACCCCTCCACTATGGTGAACACCTATCGATTACCTTGACCCCCACCTAGTTGTACTACCCCGTCCAACTAGTCTTGTTATAACCTCCCCCTTGCCATACTACTCTAACCCGAGTACAATGATTCTTGAATTATAAGTTATCTCACAATTAACTTAATTAATTCCTTCTTAAATAGTAGCATATAACAGTGTCACAAGTTATATAAAGTAAATACATCACACACTGTATTATTACCCGCATATAATATTGAATACCATTATATACGTACCTTTACTAAAACATCCACACATATAACATAAGCATATCCATCCCTCCGAGTATACCCTCGCCGGATGATTCCCTCTAAAGTACTATCTCACTAGGTGTGCTCACATAACCTAGTTACTCAAGTTGGAATCGCTCACCAACCTGGCCCAAAACATAAACGAAGTGGAGGCGGTCATATTCCTTCCCTGAAAGTGAGATAATCTCCTCACCCATATACCGGACGCTATGACCTGGGGATATACTCACCCTACTCCTCAAGCTAGGGGATTCACCCACATCGCGCAACCTCCCTTGATAGCATTAGAGTATATAAATTAAGTAAATATCTAATCACTGATATTTGATAGCACACACAATATATACACACATCTATATATATACTATCACTACACCGTATATATATAGTATAAACCCCGACTTTACTGTGTACTCAAAAACCCGTAACACTAGCCTGTAATTTCCCGAGTCTCTGGACCGACTCAACTTAATTAATTTTCTCACTTAATTATTTCCATCTTCCCGAGTCTATGGTCCGACTCTAAATAATAATACTCTACACAATAATTTATATGAAATTTGCCCGAGTCTATGATTCGACTCTTATTTAATTAATTTACAGATTAATTAATTAACACAACTCCGAGTCTGTGGTCCGACTCTCATTTAATTAATCTACACATTAATTAATTAATTAACACAAATCCGAGTCTGTGGTCCGACTTTAATATAATTAATTCACATCTCAATTCATATACTATTTTCCCCGAGTCTATGGTCCGACTCTAATTAAATTAATTAACACACCTATTAATTTAATACCTTCCCGAGTCTATCATCCAACTCTAATTAAATTAATCAACACACCTATTAATTTAATACCTTTCCGAGTCTATCGTCCGACTTTAATTAAATTAATTAACACACCTATTAATTTAATACCGATCCAAGTCTGTGGTCGGACTCCCAGTTTATTAATTTACACATTAATTAATTTATACTAAACCGAGTCTGTGGTACGACTCTCTTTTAATTGATTTACACAATAATTAATCCATACGCTTCCCGAGTCTACAATCCGACTCTAAATTAATTAATTACAACACCAATTAATTTAATACCTTTCCAAGTCTACCTTCCGACTCTACGTTCATTAGTTAACACATCCATTAATTTAATAACTTGGTGTCAACCAACCATTATCCCCGGACTCGCTCATTTGGTCCATACCTTAATATTTCCTGAGTCTATGTTCCGACTCCAAATTAATTTAATCTCTCAATAATTAATTTAATACTTTGGTGTCACTTAACCAACATACCCAGACTCGCTCACTTGGTCCATTCTTACATCTCATAATTTCATTCCCACATATTCTCCCACAATGTGTCACACATTCATCTCCATAAATTCTCCAATTATATTTACCTATAATTATCAACACACCCGGACTTGCCCACTTGGTCCATAATTAAATATTTCACCTCAATTCCTTTAAAAATGTAGCGTCACCCGACTACAATACCCGAATATTATTCCTGGGCCCAATATCAATACTTATGAATTATCCTCAAATTCGTTCATCTCATGACATATCGCTCACCCCCTCCTAAACCCAATTATATCACCCTATAATTGTTAAGGAAATAAGTGCCATAGATGAATTTATCACTAAATAAAAGAAAGAGATTGAATCTTAAATAAAATTCTCTTTATATACAAAACTGGCCGAACTGCCGAGTTTCTGGGACCGTCGATCGATCGATCCCCCTGGGTCGATCGATCGATCGAACAGGAGATCGTCTTCCCCGGCTTGCTGTTTCATACATTAACGAACCCTCAAGCTTTTGGTTTCTTCCCAAACCTTTACCCAAATCACAACCAACATATTCTCCACACAAGAAAAGGTTATTAACACCCTAGAGACCTTAATCCATCAACAAATTTATACAAAACCCTAAGTATATCCGATTTGGGTTTTTCACCCGGGTCTCGTTCTACAAAATCCGACCCTACCGTATTCAGTCCATATAATCACTATACATATTGTAATCCACTCTACAATTTCATCTTAATAGACCCAAATCACAACTTAACATCCCTTGAGTAATTAAATATGCCCGTTACTCTAATTTCATAAAAACCCAATTTTAATTATGGTTATACACCCAAAACTAATTTTGATTTACACATCACTATGATATGAATAGATTATCATCCATTTAGAAATCACAACAGTTGACCACTTGCCTAGATTGTTCGTAGAGTCTGATCCGTTGGTGTAGTCCCTTAATTTGGCTCCAAAATCCCCAAATTGGCTCTTGATTTGCTTTCCCCCAAATTTCCTTTCAAACCCTAGGTTTAGAGTTGTGTTTACTACCTTTCCCTAATCTCTCAATTTGGTTACAAACCCTTAATCCCGTTTTTGGCCATATGGGCCTAATTAAAATGGCCCGAATCACTCCGTGTGAGCCCGACTATGCCCAAAAATACCCCGAGACCCAATTACTACCCTCGGGTACTCTTTTCTGACTATCTCGACCCATCCGGACGCAATCGCGCACTGAGAATTTCCATCCAAAATACTTTTCGACATTTCCAAATTTCGACCTCAAAATGCGACACACGAGATTTTGAACCATTAAACTTAAAAGTCGCCAATTATAAATAACTCACTCAAATAAATTATCCAAATCATAAATTTAAGTTTCTCCAATTTAAATATTTTTATAACTCCCAAAATAATTAAATATTAAATTCTCAAATTTACGGGGTATTACATATATATGCTTCTGATTATGTATAAACACTTTATTCGGGGGCTGCCTTTATAAAATGTTCGAGGCTTATTTTCAAAACAAAAATATCTTTATTTTAACTGTATAGAACAAATTTATGTCTTCATTCGAACGAGATTTAGAGTTCTTTCAAATGACCTTCAAACGAACATCAAATGATATTTTTCTATTTACAGAACTAATATCATTTGAAACTAGTTTAAACGGGATTAGATCTTGGTTCGTACGAATTTCACCATAGTTTGAACGAGTTTGAATTTTGGTTTGAATGAGGTCATGCTTTCTTTTGAACAAGATTTTTTGAAATTTGTGCCACCTTAAAATTTGTGCTTTTAATAAAAGGGGTCTTGGGATCTGCTTTCTCGAAACTTTTGGCAAAATTTGTTTTCCCATATATATCCAAAAGGTCTCCAAACCCTAGTTTGTTTAAAAATCTTTTGTTTTCCAAATCTAAACCCTTGGATGATTTGTTGACAATTTATCAACTCTAGAATAACACCATACATGTTCATAGACTTGTAGAGTTGATTCTCTATTACTAAAGATTAGATGACTGATTCTTGAGGTTGATTGGTGGATACCGAGGCAAGTGAAGCTTGCTTTGTGGCAGTGATGGATCTGCATTATTTATTATTGCTAACAAGGAGTGAAGACATTGCTGTGTAGTGGAGTTCTAACTTTTGTAATTTTATAATAGTCATTGTGTAATACCTGATTATAAACAATGTTGAAATTTAGGTTTTGCCCGAAAGGAAATTTTCCTCATCTCCTATCTTCTGGTTATGGGTTGTGGTTTGTTTTTGTTTAGTTTTAGTATCTTGCATGTTTAGGTTCACCTAATTTAACAAGATAAAATTTAGACTAAATTGAATTTGGTTTGTGGGTGTGTGACTTAGTTTATGATTTATACATATAATCGGAACCCTATGTTTTACAAATTGGTATCAGATCTTGTTTATACAAGCTACTTAGATGAATCCTGGTGGTTATATGGATAACTCTTACAATAGGCCACCTACATTTTTGGGTCAATTATGCTGGAAAGCTCGAATGAGATCAATTCAGAAGTTGATTGGCGAGTGCATCTAGATTGCTATTGAAGCGGGTGGACACCCCCTACTGTGACTAAAGAAAATGTCATTAGTGTAAAGCCAGTCACTACTTAGACTGATGATGATTATAGATATAGTAACTTTAACTCTCGAGGCTTTAGTGCGATTTTTAGTGCTATCATACCCGATGAATTTTGTCGGTTCATGACGTGTATTACGTCCAAATAAGCATGGGATATCTTACAACTCACTCTGAAGAGTACCAATTTTGTGAAAGCTTATAAGTTTCATAATCTCACCAAAAAATTTGAGACTATTAGCATTCTTGAATATGAAACATTTGATGAATTTTATGCATGCCCGTTTGATATTATAAACTCTAGCTTTAATTTAGGTGAGCAAATTCCTGAAATAAGGGTAGTTAAGAAAATTCTAAGATCTCTCCTGTCCCGTTTAAGTGCAAAATGTACGATCCTTAACTTGTTGGAAATTTTATATATTCTCAGGTCAAAAGATCTCGTAGGTGATGTTCAAACTTACGCAATAGATATGTTCCCTAAAACAAAAAATAAAAAGGAAAAAGGACCGCTATAACTGAATTGGTAGCCTTAGAGACCAAGTTGATTTTCTAGTCATGACTTTTAAAATTTTAATAGAAGAATTTCAAAGGATGTCTTTGCCTTTCGAGAACACTTCCAATGATTTGATTAGATCCAAAAATGATAAGGGCAAGCAAAAGGTTGCCTCATCTTGGGTACTTGAGAATGACGAAAAACCCTTGTTGTTCACATTTCTCTCAAGGTTCAAGATACTTCTTATTGGTATTTTGATAGTGGGTTTTCTAGGCACATAACCGGTGACAAAGTTAGATTTTACTAACCTTGTAGATCATAAAGAATAAAAAGTCACCATTGGAGATGGTAGTAGGTCTAGTATACTAGGATGTGGTTGTGTGGAGATACTTGATTTTCCTAAGCTAGACATGTGTTGTATGTTAAAGGTTGAAAGAGAACTTGATTAGCATAAGCCAACTTTGCAATGCTAATGTTGTGGTAAAGTTTTAAAAGTGAAATTTTTCTACGAGGTGTAAGGATTGCTGACAATTGCTACGGTATCATTCTGTCACACCATGATTTTTTCGAATGCGAGTTTTATTTTAAAACAATGCTAAACCTTAAATGAACCATTCATACTGAACTAATAGCGAAATTTATTGATGGTACATTATCTTACAACTGTAGTTTAAAATATTTATCCTTCTATCAAACTTCAATGCATATCTCTCTATCTACTCTATGATTCATTTCTTCTAATAAGTTCTTGTAATACCCTGTCCCAATAATCCAATTAAATTATCTATAAATTATTCTAAAGAGGGGTTAATGACGATTATAAGAAGAATTATGGGTCAAAATTGAATAAGTAAAATAATGGAAAATATAAGAGGTCATTCGAATTACATTGGAGGGTCATTAGAAGCGAGGTTGGAGGTTGCGCGAAGGTCGCGCGAAGTATGGCTTCAAATGAGATGCCACTACTTTATAGTGGCATGTCGCGCGAAGGGTCGCATGAAGCAAGCATTAAACAAGATGGAGAATTCACATGGGCTTATCATTCGAATGACGTAGATTGAAAATGTTTAGATCTAATTTTCCTTATGCATTGTCACATTTTTTACCATTAAATTATTGAGTTGTCAAGCACAAATTAACCCAAATTCAATAAAACAGGAATTTGGACTTTGGGAGGGTTTTATAAGGGTGTTTTTGGGCATTTATTAGGAGAAAAATGGAAAAGGAACGAGAGAGAGAGAGAGAGAGAGAGAGAGAGAGAGAGAGAGAGAGAGAGAGAGGTGAGTGGTCTTCCACCTCCTCCCACCATAAACCACAATCCTTCCACTATTCTACCACCATAAAATACCATCTTCTTAGTATATTCCACCATGTTTGAATTGTTTACACACATTTCCACCATTGTTGAAGAAGAGCTACGGATTTTAAAGAAGTGTTGGGAGATTTTAAGAGAAGATAAAGATGGAGCTTCCATGGAGTTTGAAGTGAGTCTTGCTTGGAAGCTTGGATGGAGCACATTTTGGAGTATTTTTGGAGGATGCATTTGGTGACCCCTTGAGGCGCCTTTGGAGGTGGGGGTTGAACCTCCTACACCAACATTTCTACCACCATTGGAGCTATTAGAGGTGAAAAAATCTATCTTTATTATTAATACCTTATTTTGCAATATTTGTAGTCTTATAGTTAGATTACATGAGTAGGGTGCATTGATTAAATGATGAATTGATGTGTAAAAATAATGAACATTTTTAAATAAAAATGTTTGTAAAATATTATTTTTGTTGAAAATAAATAATGAGTAAATATTTCAAAGTTTTGAAATAATAAAAGTGGGTATTTTATAAAAATGGCGTATTTTCTAAAAAGATTGATGTTAAACATTTTATGAAATAAAATATTTGAAAATAATGATTTGTTTTCGTAAACATTGGTGAAAAAATATTTCTTGCAAAGGAATGAAGATTTTATGAAAAATAGACATTTGTTGAGTTTGAAGAAATTAAATGTCTTTTATTCCTTAATAATGTATTTTTTGCAAGTATGATGTATTTCTAGAATGAAAAATATGTTTAACCCATTTAATAGGATTTGAAGGTTTAAAGTCCATCTTCTCATGTATATAAACTTGTAATATTTTGGCACTAAGTGTATAAATAAGTTTAAAAGAGATTTTGTTGGGTTCAAACATGAATAATGAAAAGTAAAAATTCTTGTCTTTAAAGTGTGTGAAAAGGGGTTGAAAGTGTAATAAGTATAAAGATATAAGACTACTTGAATTGATAAAAAAGAAATGGTATGTCTTATAAAAGTAGTCTTTAAGTGTAATTAGATATCTTGAATAAAGAAAATAAAGAAATGTGTGATTTAGAAAAATGGTTAATAAAGGTATTGAATAAATGTTAATGGATGAACATTGGAAAGTTGGTGTGTAACTAATTAATGTTGTCAAGAATAACACTTATGAAATTGGAAAGGAAATAACGCGATAAAGATATTTCCAATTAAGAAAAATATTACTCCAAAGTTAAGAGGGTGTTAAGGTGTTAAGAAACTTAAGAAGTTAGTGTGGATAACTTAATAGTGTTTTGAAAAAATTAACACTAGCAAAAATGGAGTAAAAGACGAGTTTGAAAATAAATGGGCAAAATGGTAATTTTACTTAAAGTGGAACGTTTTTATGAAATAAAAATATTTGTAAAACGCATTACACAAATGGGTCCTAAATAAATGTGATTTTTGGAATAAAATCAAGGATAAAGTGTAAAGGACATGAAATGGTAAATTCAAAGTGTAACACGAGTTAGGGTGTAATCCCGAGTTTTAGCTTTGGTCGGGTAAAAGTGAAAAGTGAGATAGTGTATACATTTGTAAAATGTTAAAGAATCTTAAAATGAGCTAAGATGACACCGGGATAATTAAGGAGGACCCATAGCCCCGGTGTTCCCGTTGAAGTATGCGATATTTGGAAGATTTTGAGAAAAAGATAAAGGTATATGGAACATGTCAAAAAATGGATTGAGTGGTGAAACGTGTTAATACAATTTAACTTGAATGAATAATAAATGTTTCAGTAATGGTTAAAATGGACAAGTAAATGTGTCATTGGTTAATGTCCACAAGATAAGGAAAATGGTAAGTTAAGTGAGTAAATGGGTGGTTAAGATACCTAAGTGGTTAAACCCATAATTAACACAAGAATGTGTTGTAAAAAGTTTTTTAAAGGCTGAATGAGTATTTTCTAACATGGTGAACGCTTGTGTTGAAAGGGTGATTTTCAATATAAATACTATTGCGGATTGGTTAAAATGAAATGGGTAATTTCGGTAAAGAAATGGTTTTCGATCGAACCAAGTGTAGTTATTTCTATTATTTAACAATGTGTGTTAAATAAGATGATAAATGTCAAAATGAGAAAAAAGAAGTCTCTTATAAGATGAAGGTAAATTAATCTAGATAAATAAGTTTTGCAGTTTTAAAATTGTTCATGCATTAGGTATATGTATATGTATATGTATATGTATGTGTATATATGTATACAAGGTAGTTTCATGTGCACGTTGGCATAACGTGTTAGAGTCTCCCTTCTGTCATTTGATTTTATATTGTATTTGTATATTTTCCATTAAGCATTAGCTCACATCCTCGTTCTATTATGGCAGGTTGGGAGCGATTTCATGTTTTGATAGTTTTATACCAGTAAGTACTTTCTTTATTTTTACGTTAGTAGCTCTGTATGCTTGGACTTCAGGGTTCTCCACATAGGTCCCTCGCGTAGTTTAATTTAAAACTGGAATCGCCTGCTAAATAAGTGAAATGTTAATTAAAATAAAATAGGACTAGTAATATTATATAAGTTGTTTCATTTCACTTCACACCTAATGCTTGGGTCGGACCGGGATGAGTACGGGTAACCCATAAACTCGGGTCAGGTCATTACAGTTCTTTCCTTGTCTCAATGTGTCAATTGACTCTTGAAGCATGCATTATTGCCTATAAGTACCCATGCAAAATAACTGGAAGGAAAAGAATCAACAAAGTTGTCGAGTAGATTTTAAGCAGTTTTATAATAAGTTTATATATAAGACTTGGAGTGTCTATGAATTTAAATATTTACCAAATTAAGTATAAACAATGTGTCTAAGAATAATATCAAGGATCTTGTAAAGAAAGTCAAGGATATTTGACCTGATAATCCCATACTTACCAGTTCACTAAGGAGTATAGAAATAAGTAAGCATGGTCAGTATAACCAAATAATAATGTCCACCCAAAACCTTTGGGGAGTAATAAATAACTAGATAGGAACATTAACCAAAGTAGCACTCATACATATATAGCAATAAACATCTGAGACCTTAGGCTAAGTAGAAAAGTTCCATGGGATAACACGGAAGACTACTCACTTGTTAATGTTGATGCTTATAACATGATAATTTGCACATAGGTGAAGAGGGTGAACTGATTGAATCCTTTCAATAATCTCATGAAAATTAATTATTATATGAGAGGGGTTAACTTGATCCATATGATTCATATTCAAATATCAATGATATTTAACAATATATATAGTATGGTAGTATCACTACAAGCACATACTAAGGGAAAATTGGCACTATCACAATGTGATATCAATAGCAGTATATCAAATACGTTGATATTAATACTGAAAAGGTAAAACCTACCAGAAACTGGAGTTTAGCTGGACTCGTTCTTTATTGTTTCCATATTCAACTGTGATTTTTAATGCAAGTGTAACTACGGATAATCCACAATAAATATTTCACTCTATACGTAGCTAGGTTCGTAATTAAATTATCCTGGGTATTCAGGTAGCAGACTCATACTTATACACTATTCATATATAATTTAAGTTATAATTTATGTTTAAGTGTTATAATTTATCAGGATAATTTCTTTAAAAAATATATAATAAAATAATATTTTTTTGCATTTATAAATAATTATTTTAGTTCATAGTGAAAAAATATTAATCAATGTAGGAACATTTTCGATGCATGTTTTATATGGAAAAATAATATTTGACGGGTAATTAAAATATTCCTTTTGTGCTGTAAAAAATAGTATCAATTAAAAATGATTATATACTAAACTATTCCTTTTGACACTGCGAACGCAACGGTACATTCCACATATTTTTCTGAATAACAGTTTAAAATATATGCATTTTTAAAGATAGAAAAATTCTCTTTTTGTGCGTACATTTATATTTACAGTTGGTTGTAAAAAGAATGGTACTTTTTCACCAGTTAAAGATACGTACAGTAAAATTTTATCCCGCCTAATAATTTGGCCCTTTCGTGACTAGACTTGGTTTTCTCTTTTTGTTCTTCGTAACACATGCATATATATATATATATATAGTCAAAACCTCCATGGCAGCACAACAAACTCCACAGTTGATCCAAAAAGCTTCCAAATACAAAAACCATCTCCACAGTTGATCCAAAAAGCTTCCAAATACAAAAGCCATCTACCTCTCTCTCTCTCTTGAGAGAGAGAGGGTGGCTCAGGTGCGCACCATTAAATGGTTTGTCAAAACGCCACCCCTGTTGTCGTTTGGGGCATTTCGTTTCAAAACCACAAACTCGAGTTCCTAAATCTGATCTCCCCCTCAGCAAAACCATACCCGACCTCCATCAAACCTAAGCCAGTCCTCCACTTCTGTAAGCAGAATGTCCTCACCCAAAGGTATATGTATTTTTACACAGATGCGAGGGTAAAAAATGTTTAGGTGTAAAAAATGTTTGGAGACAAACTCAAAAATGTTTGGGTCAGACCTCCACATCTGCTCCAAACTGAAATAGTCACAGGTATGGCGATGTTTGGGTAAAAAATGTTTGGAGACAAACTCAAAAATGTTTGGGTAAAAAATGTTTGGAGACATATCACAGGTATGGCGATGTTTGGGTTAAATTGGATCAATTGGGTTTACATTTAAATTGCCTCCGTTTTTGATGAAATAACCCTAGATAGATACAATCAGGTATACATGTAACTGTTTGGGTTAAAATTCTAGCAATCGGGTAATTTGTATAACTATTTGGGTTATATATTTTCTGATAAATATGTCCTTAATTTATAGGATATGGAGTCCCCTCAAAGTTCATCTAACTCCCAGATTTTATGTCATTGCGGAGATCGTGCGAAAATGCAAAAATCAAAGACATCGGGGAATCTGGGGTGACATTTTGTTGCGTGCCCTAATTATAAAATCAATTCTTATGGGTTTTTTCGTTGGATTGATACCGGGAAATCAGTGGATTCCCAAAAATCGGTTGACACCAAGAATGCAGTTGAAATTGAATATGGCGATCTTAGTGCGAAAATAATGGAGTTGGGCAATAAAATTGGCGAAATGGAGAAGAAGTTGGGCAAAAAAATTGATGATGTGGAGAAGAAGTTCGACAAATTAGAGAAGAAGATTGCCAAAAAGTTGAGGATTGGGAGACGAAGTTTGACAATTTGTATTTCCGTTTCAATTGTATTCTCGTTGTAATTATAGCAATTTTAATTTTTAAGATGTCGATTTAGGATATTGAGTACTCTATGTAATGTGAAACTCCACTTTGGATTATGTAATGTGCCATTTTGAATTATATTATGTAATGCACATCTAGTTTGGGTTATGTAATGAACATCCAGTTTGAATTATGTTATGAAATGTGCCTTTATTATGCAATTGTTAGAATTTTATACTAATTGTTAGAAATTTAAAATGGTAGATATTATACCATTTCATAATGTTACCAACTCTTATGCATTTTATTTACAATAGTTATACTAACAGTTAAATTAAAACTACTCTCCATTTACTAACTTCAATTACAAAACTTCAACAGTTATACCAACTCTTCTCCATTTACTAACTTCAATTACAAAACAGTTAAATAAAAAACAGTTATACTAACAGTTATACAAAACAGTTACAAAACTGTTAAATTCAAAAACAGTTATACTAATATCAAAACAGTTATTAAAACATAAACATTAATTAAAAAATAGTTATACTAATATCAAAACAACAACATACATTAATTCCCAATTGAAGTTCAATGCAAACAGAATACAACACCACTGAATACAATTGAAGTTCATATTGAACTGAATACAACACCACTGAATACAGTTGAAGTGCAATACAACTGAATTACAAGACCACTGAATACAACACCACTCAATACAACACTACACTTAATACAACACAACATCAACTCGTTGAATCACCACTCTCTTCGTATTGACTTCCACCTTGGCCATCGTCGGTCCTACAAAATAAAGATAAAAAGGTAAATTAGTTTTGTTTACTAACTTGTAAAATAAATAAACACAATGGAAATTAATGTTTTTTTACCTATTATTGATGAAAGAGCAATTTCTTTTATCATGCGATTGTCCTACCATGTCGCACCCATTGCAGCGACACACATTATACTTCTTCACTCTACCCATTTCTTGTTCTTTCCCTCCTTTAAGCCTTTTACCACATCCTTTTGCTCTAACCTTTTGTGGTTCCTTGTAAACATTACCGTCATTACAACTCATGTTCATTGAAACGCCAACACTTGGTTTGACAAAAAATTTTGCATTCGAACCAATACAAACAACTTTGTTGATTTTCTTTAGTATGTCGTCCAAACCTTCATTGTAAATTTGAATTCCTTCTGAACTAGTGAGGGTCGTACCAACGACATTCAAGGACCTTTTTATTAGTTGACTCCGTTGTAGAAAATATGACTTGTCATCGGTTATATCGATGCCACAAGCATCAACGGCCTTTGTATTAACTGACTTTGTCGATTCTGTCCATCTTTTAAAAATGTATTGGCTCGATAAGGCATCAATATCATGAAACTTTTGCAAATAAGCCAAAACATGTCAGCATGGGATCCCAGTGCTTTCAAACATCTTGCAAGGACACGGGACAAATTGCAAATTAGTGTCATAAACAATTTTTCATACCTTTTTTGCGTCACCGGTCTTCCTTCAGATAAAATAGACATGCTTACTTTCGTCCACCTTCACTGGTTCCAACTTGTAACTCAATATCTCCCACATTTCATCTTGGATTTTATAGAATATTTCATTTGTATAAATTTCAATCATTTGCACCAAAGCGTCATGAAATAGTTTTAGTCTCGGCTTCTCGATTAAGTCTTTGTGATCGGCATACAACTCTTCATGACGTCGGCGCTTAAGCCCCCTATCGAATTGGATCATAAAATCCACAAGCGAGTTCTTTTTCGAAACATATTTTTTTAAAAATGAATGGGCACTTTCAGCTCGTTGTCTACTTGACATTCCAGCGGAGAAAATATGATTCACATAAGCAGGAACCCATGGAGAACGAATTTCAAACATAGAACGGATCCATTTACTGTCAGTTAAACCACTCTTGTCAACAATATCAATCCATTTAGCATCAAACTCTTCCCTCATTTCAGAATTCCATATGCAATCATAAAAGCCTTTGTAGTAGGCCTTAAATTTCAAAGAATTAATTTTTTCAGGAAATTTCAATAATATGTGCCAACTGCAATACCTGTGATAGGTGTATGGGAGGGTTCTGAAATTGCTCTTGTCATTGCCGGATCTTGATCGGTGATAATCATCTTCGGTGCATCGCTCATCATGGCTTCCAAAAACCGATTAAAAAGCCAAACAAATGAATCTACGGTCTCATCACTCAGAAAATCACAACCGAATAAGATAGTCTGCCCATGGTTATTCACACCCATCAATGGCGCAAAAATCATACCATACCGATTAGTATTGTATGTGGTATCAAATATTACCACATCACCGAAAGACTTGTAATCTCGTCTGCTAATTGCATCAGTCCAAAAATAATGCTTAATTCGTTGTTCACTATCAGTTGCAATTTTGTAAGCGAAAGACGGATTGTTTTCTTCTTTTAGTTTAAGAAACTCGTGCAACATATCTCCATCATGCCCCTTCAATTCATTGAGCATATCCCTCTCTTGGTTGTATAAATATTTTTGCGTAAACTCGATATTTTCAAAGCCACCCGCTTGCACTCCAAGAAAGTTGAATTGTTGGTGCGGTGGTATATTGATCATTCCAAGCTGTTGAGTTAAGCACTTTTGGGAACTCGATATGCTCCAATGAGATCTCAAAAAATGGGTTTTCCTTGGAATCGACAACAAGTGGCTATGACCCTCCACAAATGAAATAACCACATATGCGCCACTTTAATGCATCGCAACTGTAATTTACGCTTTACAACCCTCTCTAATGGAACCCCGACGTCTAGAATTCCCTGGAATATCTACAACCTTGCCCTTTCCTTGTTTGAAACAAACCTACTCCTTCCTTATAATTTTGTTACTCTCAATATCCTTCTTTTTAGTCCAATTACGAACACTAAACCCCGCTACCTTTGCATATGCGTTGTAAAAACTCTTCACTTCATCAAGGGTTTCGAACTCTTGACCTATTTTTGGTTTTAGGTCATCCTGAACTTTAGGGTTGAAATCTTTATCATTGTCATCCGAATTTAATGTAACAAATTATTCCCCTCTATCACCCGCAATATCTAAATTGACATTTTGCCCAATCTCAAAATCAAAAGCCATATTTTCTCCGATCCACATTTCTTTATTAATGCTCGAACTATCCATTTTCCGCAAAAGAATTGAAAAACATTGACTCAACTATTACAAAAAAAATGCATATGCAATAGAAACTATCTTTTAATTAAAACAATTAATAGGTTCAAATAATTTGTTTATTTAAAAAACCTAGTTATTAAATAATTAATGCTTAAAACTACAAATATACTAAAATGTATATTCAGAAATTCAAAAATGTGAGTTTGTCTCCAAACATTTTTTACCCAAACATTTTTTACCCAAACGATTTCGATTTCGATTTCGATTTCGATTTGAGTTCATACAAAAATGCATATTCAAATTTGAGTTCATATAAAAATGCATATTCAGATTTGAGTTCATACAAAAATTCATATACAAAAATGCATATAATCATCTGTGTAAAAATGCATATACAAGGATATTGAGTTCATACCTTTGGGTGAGGACGTTCTGCTTGCAGATGTGGAGGAGTGGCTTAGGTTTAATGGAGGTCGGGTATGGTTTTGATGAGAGGGAGATCAGATTTAGGAACCCGAGTTTGTGTTTTTGAAACGAAATGCCCCAAACGACAACAGGGGCTGGCATTTTGACAAACCATTTAATGGTGTGCACCAGATCCGCACCATTTGGTGCGCACCCGAGCCACCCAATATATATATATATATATATATATACGACTATTTAAAAAATGAAAACAGTAAGGAAACAACCAAGTATCTATATTTTACACGTGTACACCTTTATAAAAATGTATACTCGGTAATTAATTGGCTAAAAATTATTAATTATTTGTTGACTTGATTAAATAAAATAAAAATGTCACTTTGATAAATAAATATTTTTTAGTAAAAAAGAAAAATGAATATTGTTACAATCTACCTACCTTGAAAACAGTAAGGAAACAACCAAGTATCTATATATATATACATACGACTATTTAAAAAATGAAAACAGTAAGGAAACAACCAAGTATCTATATTTTACACGTGTACACCTTTATAAAAATGTATACTCGGTAATTAATTGGCTAAAAATTATTAATTATTTGTTGACTTGATTAAATAAAATAAAAATGTCACTTTGATAAATAAATATTTTTTAGTAAAAAAGAAAAATGAATATTGTTACAATCTACCTACCTTGAAATTTTTTTTCCTCGAAATTCCATTATTCATTGAGTTTCAAATTCTCATGGTACTTACATCGTCTAAAGTATATAGTATATTCAAAATGATAACTTATTAGTTTCAAGGTTCGTAGGTTTATTATGTTACTGTGATGGATTTATCAAAGTCATTCTTTTTGGACAAACGTATAACGAATACTGACGTAACCAGGATGGAAATCAAATGGTGTTTCAAAAAATTAATTTGTATTTTTACAAGCTTTGCATGTATCACGTATCGTAATAGACATTTGTGTAATGAGGTTTTACGTACAATATGGTTGTTTGAAGTACATTTCACATAATTAATTCATAATATAAATAGGATGGTATCGGTAAGAGGATACCATAGGTTGTATATTGATCTCGTTATAATGGTGTTTCACATCCATTGGCACAATAGGTAAGTAGAAGTATAAGTTGTTTTAAGACAGTTAATTCGAAAGTTTATACTCTAATTATTAAAGGTTGGTTTCCTAAATTCAATTAGCACAAAGTTGATGATAATCGAATCATAATCGTATTTTTCAAGATACCTAAGATTCTTGTAAAAAAAGAAATCCATTTTTTGATATAAAATTACCAAGTTTATAAGAATTTCAATTTCTATTATTGTGTTACGGTACTATATGTTTGTTTCTCCCATTGGCATTTCTATTGATATCAGACAAATTAAGGAACTAGCAGATGGTTTTAATGGGGTTGCGAAGTCACTCGTTGATTAATCGAGAAAATTCATTGATGGCTTATTGTAGTCGATAACGTCGTAAAGAGGTTTCTTTAAAAAGTTTGAACACTAAGAGAAACTATATCACGTATCTTAATGTGATGTTTACTTAGATTCTTAAATACCAGAATAATACCTACGTAGGATTTGACTTTCATTTAAGTTATTTTGGGACATAAGGTAACGTCTGATATTTTTAGGTATTCCAATTGGTTTGTTGCTTTGATTGGTTCTTAGGTTTGCATGGTTTTACTAAGGATCATAATAGGAATGGTGTCTAATATTACAAAAATCATCTCATGGAATATACTATAGACATACAAAGGTAAAAGGATTCTTTAAAGTACATCGGTGACATTCTAAATACATCTTGATAATTTTTTATAGCTTTTGGACCGGATGGATGGATGGGTTTACAAAAAGGGGTTTAAATATAGTTTATACAACTATGTGAAGGAGGTTACCGTCATCAATATCGTTTAATAGGATAATACTATTGTTTGGAGTATATTGAATCCAGACACTGATGTTTATGAAGTCGTAGTTAATAATGTTTAGAACCATACTAGAAAATGATTTGTATACTCAAGGTAGGATAAAGTTAAGTCATAACGACATTCAATCTAAATTAATTCATTTTGAATGGTTTGTAAAATCTAAAATAGCATATTCGTATTCCAATATTCAATGTAATATGATCTTCTAGGTATGTCTACTGGGTTTTATATATTACTAACTTACTATGGATCCTAATACTGAGCTTTTGAAAAAATTTAACAGTTTTCATTTGGAGATAATGGGAAGATTTGGTGAGTCAATCTATTATCACCCATATATAATTGTATCTTTGGAGCATATGAGGTAATATAAAAATCCGTTATAATGTGATTGCATTTCCATTCCGGGATCTGAAGAGGTTTGTAGAAGTCCATCAGGACACTGGTGTTCTATTTTTACCTTCTAACAAGTAAGACATCTTCTTACAAGATTCTTAACATCACTTGTCATATTGGGCCATCAATGATGATTTATTGGTATATGATATTGTTGAAGCTATGTAGATAAATGATGAGGATGCGATTGAAGATGAAGATAAACATTCACATCAAACATATAATAGACAAAAGGTTTTTAAAGTGGTTCGGATATGAATAAAGCCTACGTCCACTGTTATTTTATTCCCAGGGGTTTACAATAGCACAATATGGTGTAGAGAGAGAAAGAGTGTGTATCTCATGTATGGTGTTTCTTAGTTGTTCCTCCCTTTGGCTAAGGGAATACATGTATTTATAGTGATCGGAGATAAAGAGATACAATGTCTTTATTCATTAAGACATTTATGTCTATATACAATGAATCTAACTGTTGATCTTCTAGGATGGTTGATCTTCCTTGAGTTGCTTGGTATGCCTTGCGTTGGTTGGTGTGCCGACCAACTCTCCTCAGGTGCCGACTAACTTTCCTCGGGTGCCGACCAACTCTCCTCGGGTGCCGAATAAGTATAAATATTGCCACGTAGGATGACATGTGTCCTTTTCTGATTGGTCCTCTTAGATGAAGAATTTTCGCGTCAACAGAAGCCCCCAATGCTCCATGATTGATGGTTCACTGAAAGGATGGAGTATTTATTTTGCAGTGTTGCTCGGTGCTCGTGAAATTATTGATCTGCCTTCTTGATTTTTTCAACATAAAGTGGACTATCTCCTGGACGACATATAATGTAGGCTGATCGATGGTTGCTAATATTTCTTTTGAGGAACGCTGTTCGTCAAGAGAACGTGTGATATGTATCACCCCTAGGAATTTGGATGCAACCATGCCATAGTATACAACTTGTAGCTTGTCATAATCTTCAAGTATGTTGGTTGGTTGGCTAACCGACCAATTGCCTCCTGTGCCGAGAAACTGAGTGCTAACTTCACGTGCTTGATTCTTATGATTTATGATCCTCTGAATACTTTGTCGAGTAACATACTAGCTTTTGAACCCAACTCTTCAATCTGATTAGTACCAAGCTAGTGGTGGACTTCGAAACATTTTCATACAACTTCAATATTGGTCGGGACATTAGTAGTAAAGATCTCAGTGCTGTAGATGCTGAATTTGACTCCTGAACTTCAATAGCATGTGCATAATAACTCCTAAATATGCCTCCTGAACTTCAATATGCCTTCTGAACTTCAATACACCTCCTGACCTTCAATATGCCTCCTGAACTTCATAAGCAAAATTAGCTCATGAGCAAGAAAAACAACTTCTGAATGATAATTAGTCGGGGTTGAATCTGATGCTCGACTGCATGATGTTATGAGAATGTGCCACTGAATGAACAACTGAATTTATAATAGAAGCCCCCAAGCGTGGAATATGAATTTTGAATGCTTTCTTGGCCTTGAAGTCTGTTATTTGACAAATTTTCTTATTTTGCATAGACAATAAAATTTGCTCCACCTGCTGTCTGCTGTCCAACCAATCGGAGTTGTTATTTGTTGATTGATCGACCAACCAGAATTGGTGGTGATAGATGACCGACCAACCATATTTGGTGGTAATAGATGCCCGACCAACCGGAGTTGGTGGTAATTGAGTTCCCAACCAATCGGAGTTGGTGGTAATTGATTTCCCGACCAACCGGAGTTGGTGGTAATTGATTTCCCGACCAACCGGAGTTGGTGGTAATTGAGTTCCCGACCAATCGGAGTTGGTGGTAATTGAGTTCCCGACCAACCGGAGTTGGTGGTAATTGAGTTCCCGACCAACATGAGTTGGTGGTAATTGAGTTCCCGACCAACCGGAGTTGGTGGTAATTTGCTTCCCGACCAAGTGGAGTTGGTGGTAATTTGCTTCCCGACCAACTGGAGTTGGTGGTAATTGAGTTCCCGACCAACCGGAGTTGGTGTTAATTGATAATAAATGCTAGAGACTTCCTCGGAGCTGACCAACAGATTGTTGGGAATAAGATATAATAAATGCTGGAGACCTCCTCAACAGATTGTTGGGAATAAGATAATATAAATGCTGGAGACCTCCTCGGCGATGACCAACAGATTGTTGGGAATAAAATATAATAAATGTTGGAGACCTCCTCAACAGATTATTTGGAATAAGATATAATAAATGATGGAGACCTCCTTGGCGCTGACCAACAGATTGTTGGGAATAAGATATAATAAATGCCGGAGACCTCCTCGGCGCTGAACAACAGATTTTTGGGAATAAGATATAATAAATGATGGAGACCTACTCGGCGTTGACCAACAGATTGTTGGGAATAAGATATTATAAATGCTGGATACCTCCTCGGCGCTGACCAACAGATTGTTGGGAATAAGATATAATAAATGCCGGAGACCTCCTTGGAGTTGAATATATGATTATAAATATTTTACCGAGCTCCATGTTGAGATAAAATAGACATAAAGAATGATTTAGAATAATAATAAAATTTCTTACTGATCTGTTGAGGAAAAATTGCATAATGCCGAATAAGGATAATATTTTCCACAATACAAGAATATGGCCGAGAACTTTGCTGAGACTGAATATAAATAAGAATTACCCTGACCAACTATCCGTTGGGGGTGAAATATAATAAATGTTATAGTTCTCCTCGGAGCTGAATATGATAATAAGTGTCTAGCTGAGTTCTATGTTGAGATGAATATAAATCCCAAGGGATGTATAGAATAATTTGTGCTTGAGTCGATATCTAGGCATGAATATAAATAAGAATTGCCCCGACTAACAATCCGTTGGGGGTGAAATATAATAACTGTTGTAACTTTTCCTCGGAGATGAATATGATAATAAGTATTTCGCCGAGCTCCATGATGAGATGAATATAGAATATGAATCCTAACGGATATATAGAATAATTCATGCTTGAGCATAAATCAGATTGCTGAGGTGAAATTTCATAATGCTGAGCAATGATAATAGTTTCCAGAAGTTTAAGATTGTTTCCGAGCATTCGTCAGAGTTGAATCTTGTACCAATGATATCAAAAATATGAAATAATATATGTCTGCCTGATCTGTCGAAGCAAAATTGACTGATGTCGAGCAATAACAGTTTCCAGAGGTTTAAGATTATGGCCGAGCTTTCGTCGGGATTGAATCTTGTACCTAAGGAATTTTAATAAGCTGCCCGAACACGTGTTAAGACTAGATCAGATAGTTAGTCATGAGAATAATTTAGTGATCCAATCAATATATGATCTGTATCAGCATAAAGCAATAAAATTTTCAAAATATGAACTAATATGTTTTGTGCCACATGTGTATCATATGAGCAAATTTTTATCAAGTACGTGCCATATGTAAGGCATAATTATTTAATCTAGAGTTTTTGTAACCAAATAATAAGTTATAACTTGGTTTTAAATTTATTCTCACAGTTGTGAGAATATCAAAATCTTTTTTCAACGAAGTGAAGGACTTAAGAAATTTATCCGTGTTTAGTTTCAAAATATTTTTCACATGAAGTTTTTGTGATTTAATAAATGAAGAAATAATCAAGTATGCATTTTAATTTTTCTCCACACAAATATTAAATTAAAAGATGATTGTTTGGGAATTAGAAAATGATAAGTGGTTCTCGTTTTTTAGCATTATTGTGGTGATTTTGACAGAGTCAAAGAAATTTTATTCCTGTCTAATCTTCTACTGCCGACTAATAATATTCTCCTCTCACAGTGGAGGCTGACCAACATCTTTTACTATGTCGCCGACCAACATATAGTTGGTCGGGAGCCCCGATCCAGAATCGTAACCAAGTCGGCGACCAAAAATTGATATCATCGAGCAGTAATAATTTCCTCCGACCAAATATATGTGCTGTCTATCAGCCATACCTGGCTCCGCTGATCAACAAATTGAAGTTTTTAACCTGTTGCACAAGAGCTGTTGTCCTGCTTTGTTCGTCGTACGAATTGATTTTCCCCCGATCAACAAAAATTTGGTTTGGAATTGATGCCGACCAACTGGGTATTACACCGACCATGGACAGTTGCTTCCGACCAAGAATTACTGCTGTCGACAGTAGCCGGCCAACAATAGGAGCTCGTCGACTTGTTTACCTGGTTCTGACCAGCGCTGGATGGTGCCGATATGTGCTGACCACCAGTTCCGATCAACAATTGAGTATGCCGTTCACTAGAAATATACTTAGCCGAGCAGTATATAGCTGGTTGGGAAAATCCACCTGTGTAAAATCGTTGATCGCCAACCCATAAAAATGATGCCGACCAACTTATTCTCTTCTTATATGAGTCGCTAACCACCTTGATGATCAGATGTCGGTGAGATTTCTGTTCTAATATATGAGTATCATCCAGCAAGGTAAAGTAGCCCATGACATGTTGTTGTGATATAACAGTCGCCGACTAAGTATATGTACCGCCAAATGCTTTCGGCTTCATTCAGTGATCGTCGACCAATAGATAGGAGGTCGAGAACCCCATAAATTTTAGGTCGTCGATTAGTAACAAGGGCATCCGACCAGTGATGAACACTGCCTGCCGATCTACTCAAATCAATAATAGATCAGTGCAGACTATTATTGGATGTCTCCGACCAAGAGCTGCGTACAAAACACCAAATCATTCTCCATGTCTAAACTCTACATCCAATTGTGATTTTGGAATTGACATTCCTCTTGAAGTTGACCATCTAAATAAGTTGATCGATATCCCATACCCAGATTCTGATACCAATAAGGGTCCGTCTGAATTGTGTTTGTAGGGGTAAAATCTCACCCAACCCAATCTTGAATTGGCTCGCAATTGCTGGTGTCTTGTAAACATGACGAGGTTTTTCTAAAAGGAGACAAATGGGATCTGACTGATTGCCATCTCAGACTTGTATCTGGTGCCTTAAATTGAGGCGGCTTCTTATGATAATTAGGAGAGAGAAAATTATCTCCCTATTTTCCACATTATTATCGGCAATCAGGTATAAGAGAGAACCTATAAATCAAAATTATCAGATCTATAATTAAAGATATGATCTATATCTTATGTCGGTTCATTTGACATTATCTTTTCCCTTTTTCTAATATAAAAAATTGACAGAGTTATGCAGATCAAGGAGTGACTCAACAATGAAAATTGACAGAGTTGTGCAGATCTATAGGTGAAATAATTCAATGTATAATTCACCAATACAAATAAATAAATAAAACGATTGAGTCTCAGATTGCACATACATAACAATATTATGCGGATTCAAAAATATATTGTTCGTGAATGTAGACACACAAGATACTTTTTGATTGAAACGATATGTGTATAAAGTGTAATTGTTCACATAAAAATATAGAAAGACTTTTGCTTTTGATGATGATCCTCAGCTCTTGTAAAAAAGGAAAGAATTCTTGTGTCGATGGTATATGATCCAAATTAAGTATATGGTTCATCAAAATGAATAAAAAGAGATTTGAAGAAAGAGAAAATAGATCTGGGTCATAATTTCTAGGAGAAAATTAGTTATTGATTTTAACTTTTTCCCATTCTCTGATTAAAAATATAATGGGGATTATAATGGGAATTTGAGTAGTCATCAAAGATCTTTCAAAAATTATTTCAAAATCAATAATGAAAATTATCAAATCTTATCATCGTCGTATATATTGGTATATGTAATCATTTAAAATATTTATTCCATGATATAAAATTGAAACTTGAGAATCAAGCAAAAAGTTATGATTTATGAAATCCACTATTTTTCAGATTTCTAAATAAGAATTAATCTAACAATTATGATTTTAAAATCATGATGTGAAATATTTTGCAGATAAAAATTGGACAATTAATTTATGTATATAAACATAAAAATCACGATTAAATAAAAAGATGTCTGTATAATATATAATTGATTATACATAGAGAAAATAAAAAAAACTTAGCTTTTGATGGAGAACAATGCTTGTAACACGTTTCCCACAGACGGCCCCAATCTGTTGAAGACAGAAAATGGCCTCTGCCATTTTAGTGGCGTCAACAGCAGATAAATGATGAGGATGAGATTGAAGATGAAGATAAACATTCACATCAAACATATAATAGACAAAAGGTTTTTAAAGTGGTTCGGCTATGAATAAAGCCTACGTCCACTGTTATTTTATTCCCAGGGGTTTACAATAGCACAATATGGTGTAGAGAGAGAAAGCGTGTGTATCTCGTGTATGGTGTTTCTTAGTTGTAACTCCCTTTGGCTAAGGGAATACATGTATTTATAGTGATGGGAGATATAGAGATACAATGTCTTTATTCATTAAGACATTTATGTCTATATACAATGAATCTAACTATTGGTCTTCTAGGATGGTTGATCTTCCTTGAGTTGCTTGGTATGCCTTGCATTGGTTGGTGTGCCGACCAACTCTCCTCAGGTGCCGACTAACTTTCCTCGGGTGCCGACCAACTCTCCTCGGGTGCCTAATAAGTATAAATATTTCCACGTAGGATGACATGTGTCCTTTTCTGATTGGTCCTCGTAGATGAAGAATTTTTGCGTCAACAGATATATTTTTAAACTTTCGGGATGTATCATGAATTTAGAACAATGAGTTTCTTGTAATATATCTTATTGCAGTGGCAATTCATCAGGTACATATACTCTATTGTAGACTTATTTTCTTATCTTATGATAACTCTCGAGTCTTACTTTTGACTTGTTGTTTCATCACAAAAGGATTAGGGAGCAGTTGTTCTAATATTTTCTTTCTCAGGTCCGGGTAGTAAGAATATTGGTTAATTTTGAAGAAAGCGAGGTTAGCTGAAAATTATATAGCTTTATGGTAGAAACAATATCATAAGAAATTAGGTTGTTAAATCTTCTAACAGGGTGACGACTTGAGATGTTGACTACAATGTTTCCTTTTTTTAGGATGGTTGTTTAACTTGAATCTGTAATCCTCCCAATTCCATTCAATATCTCTATCTCAAATTCATGTCCCCTTGGGTGAAGATGTATATCAAACTTTTGTGATCTGAAATTACTTCGGGATTCCTCATTGTATAGTAGAAGATTAGGGTTTCCTATACTTATGTAAGAGATAGCATATGAAAAATAGGAATTACTCTTAAATAAGTACTAACTAGCTATCGAAGAAACTTTTAATAGGGCGAAGATAAATAATTGGGATGAGGCTTGATCCGATGGTTACTTTGTTTGATTTCTCTTAACTTGAGTGGTTACCGTACACTGCTTAGAATTCTAAAGGGTGATAGGACTACTATATTTGAAGAATTTTATCGAAATATACTATATATTTCCTTATAATGGAGTTTTAAAATTAGTATATTATCTATCAAAAACATTCTTATTAAGTCTAAAAACATGTACTCAGGGATCTTGCATATTTTGAAAGAAAATGAATTGCACAGAATCAGTAGCGGACTAAAGTTATGAAGTAACGAAAATATAAGTTCTCGGCAGAGTTTTATTTGGAAAGAGGTTGTAAGGAAAAAAATTTCAATTGAGTCTGTTGTATCTTTATTTGACTTATTCTCAAAATAAAACACATTTGAATCATATGTAGTTTTTTATTGTCACGATCCCACACAGACTATGATGTATTGAAGCTTATTGAAGACGCTGTGACAAAGCTTCAAATATTTATCATGCTAGTTTTATTATACATATTTCGTCTTCAAATCAAATTGCATTCCGAGATCACTCAGGTATGAATGCATAATTTTAATGGGACTCATAATTTATTTTATAATTGTTTAATGATGTTATTTTTATTAAAGAAATGTTTTAAAAGAGTTTTAAAAGGATTACACTTAATTTTATTTTGAGATAAGGATGGATTAGAGTTATATAAAATGCAAAATCTATTGTTTCTAGTTCAAATGACATCAGCAGTAGTTCAAGCAAGATATGCGTGTCATTCGAACAACATGTCAATCTCATTCATGCGACAGGCTATCTCATTCGAACGCTGCATGCCTCAAGAAAATTATTCAAGGCGTGGTTTCCTCAGAATTTCGTAAGTGTGCAACCTGAAAAAATAATATACGACCAATACGTATTCTGCACACATTTTCTAAGGTTTTCTAAGTACAAAAACACCTTAGAGTTTCAAAGATCCAGTGACACCCCACCCAATAAAATATAGGGTGATCAGTCCTTTACCAAATTTAAAACAGAATGTTCAGTTGGTTCATTCTTAGCATCACTGTCGAAAAACTTATAAACATATTAATCACCTAATATATAATTAAGCTAGGCATCAAGATCTTTTCCTTATTACATATAACCAAATAAAACCATTTATCTATTTAATTATGAAAGTGTAAACCATTCATCATACACATGAATATACTAAACATGGATCAAACACTAGAATAAATAAGACTCGGTAAAACTTCCCAGTTCAAAATTCCAAATTCACGTACTCATAGTAAGATTCCATCCAACTAAAAGAACTGTAAAGTAAGCTGAATAACAACTCCGATAAAAACTAGGAATGGGAGA
Organism: Sambucus nigra; assembly: GCA_949130495.1. Classification (NCBI taxonomy): domain Eukaryota; kingdom Viridiplantae; phylum Streptophyta; class Magnoliopsida; order Dipsacales; family Adoxaceae; genus Sambucus; species Sambucus nigra. Next base: position 226,293,459 of record OX422218.1, read on the forward strand.
CACATGCCCCAACTGAGATGTCTAGATAACTGAATGGAAATGATGGAGGCGTCTACTGCAAGGACCTACAGCTTCCACAACAGTTGCAGCCCAACTCTCTAGTTCAGGTATCCCTGTGGCTGAGCACCTGATATGATACATACATATATATATATATATATATATAGATAACTGAATGGAAATGATGGAGGCGTCTACTGCAAGGACCTACAGCTTCCACAACAGTTGCAGCCCAACTCTCTAGTTCAGGTATCCCTGTGGCTGAGCACCTGATATGATACATACATATATATATATATATATATATATATATAAAGCAAAAGAGAGAAGATATGCAAGAGACGGGTAAGGGCCCGATGTTTTGAAAATATTTAGCAAGTATTTAAAACTGCAATGAAGCAAGTATTATGTGCATGTTAGATATCGCACTCTCACATGAGATTCTCATCTCTCTTCTATTGTCCACGCCTAACTTACATCTAACCCACACTAGCTATGCTACCCAGCCTAACTAGTTCGAAATCATAGTATTACCATCTACGTTATCCAGTAGTATACCTGTATCGTCCATACAATACGTTAAAGAAATAGATTATCTCACGTAACTAAAAGTTCCATTATTCACCGTTCGAATGGTTAATCTTTTACCCACTAAGATTATTTTATTTCTCATCTATACAATATCTACTAATTTCACAAAGTAGAATGTTCCTAAGTATATTCATATATATACAGCCACATCATCCCTATATATATATATATATATATATATACTAATCCTGCACCCTTCGGTTAAGACCACTTGGCACAAAGCATTTATTATTATTTCCATATCTTCTAGTTTCACACAGTAAAAATAACTTGGCACAAAGCATTTATTATTATTTCCATATCTTCTAGTTTCACACAGTAAAAATACTCACAAGTTCATATATATATATATATATATATATATATATATATAGTCACATCATCCCTATACATATATATATACAAATCCTGCACCCCCGGGCTAAGACCCATTAGCGCACGTAACCATAATAATCCTGCACCCCCGGGCTAACACCCATTAGTGCACTTAACAATAATATTCTTGTACCCCCGAGTTATCACCCATTAGTACACATAACGATAATATTCTTGTACCCCCGAGTTATCACCCATTAGTACACTTAACGATATTATTCTTGTACCCTCGGGTTTTCACCCATTAGTACACTTAACGATATTAATCTTGTACCCCTCGGGTTTTCATCCATTAGTACACTTAACAATAATATCATTTAATAGGCGTACGCACACCCTATTAAAATTCATAGGTATTCACCCAACCAATTCATATATATGTATTCCATACGTATTATTCTCTCATTACTACGTATAATATATTTAATTCGATTACTATCACTCATATAATCTCCAAGGTCAACATACCGTTCCAATTATTTATAGTATTATTTTCCAAATACTTCCTAAAAATTCTGCACTAGGCTAAGTCCATCAAATAGCAGTTTTCTCACTCAAATTAATTACGTAAGTTAATTTGGGGTAAAAATGGAAATTTCCAGAATTTCTTTAGACCTGACGCTCGAACCAAAAGCGTTGTCACTCGAACGACTGCCACGTGTCATTCGAATGACTTCACGCGAGATTCTTATCTCATGCGACCGACCTTCATGCGACTTCGCGTGAGACCTCTTGTCTTGTGTTCTTCCCCAAAATTTCAGCGTTTTTCCACCATTTACACCTCTAAAACCTCTAGTGTTCAATCCCAAACACCCAAACAACAAATCCAATTTATGTCTTAACATATCTAGATGATTTCTAAAAACCTAGAATCTTTAAATCCTCACCATGCATCAATTAAATATGAAATCCCCAATTTATTTAACAAGAACACTAGTTCTTAAATTAAGAGCTTAACTCCAAATTAAAACCAGATTTGTTCTTGGAAAATTATCATCAATTCGTGAATGTAATCCTATCTACACGAAGGGATTTAAGCTCTTGAAATCTCAGTCCCAATATACGAATCATAACATCAATTTTTCATCAAAATTAACTTTCATACTTAATATGTTATCACCTACTCTAACATGAACACAATTATTACTAAAAGCACGCAATTAATAAAAACTTGCCTCAAATATGATGGTTTGATCCATTGGTGATGTTGGTATAGATGCGTTCCTCTCTTCGCGATCTATGCATTGGTGGAATTTCTAGTGTAAAAGCTTGAGCCTTTCTCCAAGAACACTTATGGAGTCCTTCTTCTCCCTCTTAGGTTTTCCCTCTTTCTCACTTAGGTTTAGAATCTGATGGGAAATGTCTTACCCACGTACCTTTCTTATTTCATTACAGATTTTCGTCATTTATTAAAACCCCCAAAAATCCAAATTACAAAACTACCCCTACGGGGTACCGATTTGGCCTAAAATATTTTGGAGTCCAAATAAAATATCCAGGTAGTGTTTTCTGACTATCTCAACCCTCCCGGACTCAACGGAGCACTCAAAATGACCATATGAGTTAATAAAAATAAATTCTCTTTTTATCCCAATCAATTAGTCTCGACACGACTCATACACGTGTCATACTTAAATTACCAAACTGCCGTATATTTCACTCTCGACAATTTATCAAATTTCATAATTCCATATTACATATCACACAGTAATATTCAATAATTCTCAACAATAAGTATTAACCCTTGGCATGCTAGTTAATAATTATTTTAATCCGAATTAATAACAAATTAATTTTTTGCATTTTAATTTAATTAATCCAACAACAATAATTAATCGCATACTTATTCCCACAATAATAATTAATCACATAATTATTTAAATCATCAAAAATACGAGGTGTTACATACTTCCCCCCTTACAACGGAATTTTGTCCCGAAATTCGAAAAAAGTATACCAGGAACAAACAACGCTGTAAAAATATTGCGCATCGGATCCTTGCGCTCCAAAGTAAGCTACTCCGTACCATCCATATAGTATGCTATCGAGTACCCTTAATAATGAACACTTCACATGTGTTTGTTTTAAACTCCAGGTTACCTGTCATATAGGCTGTTGCCCAAGCCTTACCCCTTAAGTTCCACTACTTAAACTTTAGTTTAGATATTCCCTATATAGCCTTCTACTATTGCACCTTAGTAGATTTGTCCTCCTTACAGATACATACGACCTCATCTCGTGTCGTTCGTACGAGTAAATTAATTGTGCCATATATATTTCACACACAATATACATGATAATCACAACTCTTCTTCGATATTTACAATTATAGTTGGTCTCCCACCTCTAAATATCAAGTAGGACAATAACCAAATTCATCGTGCGATACCTCTACTGTCACTCTACCCAAATGTGAATTCATAGGAGTTATTGAACGCAACTCCACTAGTGGGAGTTACTACTCTCGTCCCCCCCAAAGATTTAAGAGTTCACGTAAAATTTTCTCTCCCGCATTCGAATAGACCTCTTGTCCTGCCCATCCCTTTGTGGATATTAGGCCGTACTCAATCGCATTTCAATACCTATAATCTCACCATCTCAGCTACATGAGAAGATCCTTGGGGATACTCTCCCATTATCTAGTGGAAGAAGCCCCTACTGGTTTCGGATTGTCCACCCTATTTCCAACAGTCAGGTAACCCACTACAAGACTAACCTTGCAATATTACTATACATCATAACCCTTCACCACTATTATTTGGAACCTGATACATTTTATACTCTCTCAAATGTACTTCTAACCTTGATGCATGTGACTTTTCCACACCACGTGACACAAATCTTAAAACGTAAGTCTCTGACAAATATTACGGAATAAGATTCAGCTTACCTGACTACATGTTATCGAATTCACATGATAATCATAATCCACTGCTTGATTCAATCACCTAGGGCGCCCATACACCCTATGCCTCGCCCAACATTGTGCAATTGGCATGTAATTTTCTTACTTCAATTCTTGCATACTCGATATGCTGATGTAGTAGGGGTGCACTCAACCACCCCACTAGTCATAACTTATTCAATCCTTCAATGGCGTCATTGATATGTTCAGAATGATACTAAGATTAGGCGACTCTATTGGCCATTAGTTATAATGGAATTATCAACTCTCAATTATATTCTTTTATAGGTACAATAACTAACGTACAAAACTTATGTACTATCAACCAAACTTCTCTCAACTACCGACGTTCTCTAGTTTCATGCATGGGATATCTCGCAAAGCGAAATCCAAACAAGGAACCCCCCGATACATTACTATCTAACCTAGGCAGTTGCTGAGGTCCGTAAGGCCTTCAGTCCATACTATGTACTTTCCCATGATATCCGTATTTTGACATAAAAGTCTACTCGTCCACTCTCATGACCCTAAAAAAATGTAACATGAAGCATGGCGCTCTTACTATCCCAAGTACTTGGCGCTACAAATATATAACAAGCTATATTTCACTACTCGATAAAGAACACAGTGTATCCTGCGTCTTATCAGTCAAATAAATTCCTATGCACCGGAATCACATATAACAAGACAATATACTCGCTGAGGTCAATAATACCATGAAATTTTTTGTATATACATATATCTGGGCCTAACCCTATTTCAGGTGGCGCAGCATAAAATCAAGATTTCTCCTCCCGGAGTATCCGACATGATAGTCATATCACTTAATTTACTATCATTTAACCATATGTTAATTAATCACTACACATTACCATAATATACTCTACATGCTAACTCAATGCAGTAGTAAATTATAACAACAAAATATACCGTTAGGTCCCAACCAGTTCACTCTCGGGCGACATCAAAATGCTCCGCTATCAACAAGAAATACGTTTATAACAAGACTGCTATAACTAACATTCCCACTTAACTCGACCCGCACGCGAGTTTTAGGGTTTCCAATTTACATATAAGTTGTGACACACCCATGTTACTAGAATTTATCCATTATTCACAAGGAAGAAGCAAAACCTCCCCAGTCTTGCCAAATCACGGGGTCTCAGCACATGGCTGCCAACACGACCCATGCACATCTGCAATTGTTATACACCTAGGTCTCATCCAATAGTTTGTCCCCTCTCATTGTGGAAAATTTAATCCATCATGTGGATTTCATGCCCATTATTGAAACGTTGGCCCTAAATCTCTAGGCCTCAATTATGGCTTTACTGAACTCCCGTTTACATCTTGGGCCCTGTCGACCCTGACATAATATATGCTACTCTTAACGAGGACTCCACTGGTCCAGCCTGAACCCATCACTCTCGGTTTGTAAATTTCCTAGGTCTAATTCTCTTGACCCCAATTCCTTTATTGGAAGTCTCACTCCTCCAGTTATTATGTCTAACTGGCATGGTTTACCATTTCCAATCTGTAATACCCCGTATTTTTATGACTTTTAATTTCGGGGATTTATTAAATTTAATTAGAGATATTAATTTAATATTAATTCGGAAAATCATTTAAATACTTACTAGCATGATGAGAGTTAGTAATTATTGGAATTGTGTTGTAAATTACTTTATGGGTAAAGTAAGAGGTGTAATTGTATTTAGTAAACTTATCACGAGAATCTAATTTGATAATTTTGGAAATTTATCGGGATGCGCTTGTGTCGTGTTGGGATTAAATTCGAACTATTAAAAGTGAATAAATTATAAGTCACCCGTATGGTCATTTTGAGTGCGTCAATGTGTCCGTAAGGGTCGAGATAGTAAAAATAATGTACCCGGGGGTTTAGTTTGGGTCTCGGGGCGTTTCTAGGCCTAATTATCACCCCAGGAGGGCGTTTTAGACATTTTACATTTTTGGGCATGAAAACCCACGAAATTTCTAAGAGTATATCAGATAATAGGAGTTGTCTTCTAAGGTTATAACAACCAAAAACCTAAGACGGCCATTGGAAGGGAATATGAGAAGCTTTCCAAGGAGTTCAAGGCCAAGAACTCCACCGTTTGCATCGCCGTCGCCGCCAAACTTTAGATCGCGCAATGAGGTTCGCAACCAAACCAATCTTGTCCACTAATCTGAACCAAGAATTCCCAGGAAAGTATCTATCTTTCTCTAATTCAGTTAATGCTTCAATGATGTTAGTCTAGGGATGATTAGGACTAGTTTTCATGAAAGAAAGCATGTATGGGAGACTCTAAATTGCATGTTGTAGAGGTAAAGGACATATTCTGGAAATCAAATACCCATGTAGAGGTTGAACCACGAAATTGCAGTAAATTAGGAGTATGAAATCTCGGAAAAGAATGGGAATAAACTAAAAAAAAAAATTAGGGTTCTTGATATTCTTATGGATTGTGCCCCTTTTTAATTCGTTATACATGATAAAAATTCGCATGTCTTACGTTGAATACCACTTATTTGAGGATATAACACTTGTAGTATAAATTGTTGAGAGTTTGGAAGTCAAATATATTGGTTTGGATGATTTTGGAAGAAGAAACCAGTAACTGGAAATTCTACAGTTTCGTCATACCTGCTTGATCGATCGATCGATCCAGGATCATCGATCGATCGACGCATCGATCGATCGAGCACCTGCCATCGATCGATCGACCCCTCCTGGAAAAAACTCAAATTCCCCTTTTTAAGTAGGTGGTTCCAACTTAAATGAATAGGAATTCTTGGACATTGTTGTTAGAATATTTTGGGAGATAAAGAAGACTGTATGACTTTATAAAAATGGAACCCTCAATGTAAGACGAGATTAATATTTAACGGAGGTGTTTTACACTTAAGGAACAATGGGGATGTATGTTTAAGGGGTGAGACTCGTAAGGAAGTTCCGTTGTAAAATAAATGAGTACATACTGAAATTACACTTGTGGAGATAGGAATTCACGAGTGTTACGTAGTAAGCTGGAATAATCCCAGAAATAAGAATAAAAGAGACAAACCGTTATACGGGATAAACTAGTAATGTGCAATGAGAATAAATATCATAAGTATGGGTCGTGGGTGTACCTAAATTTGAATTGGGAATAATAGTATATATGACTGTGATTGTGCATATACTATATACGTGTAAAAATCATGCCCGCGCTACTTGCTATCACTGAGGTTACCACACTGGGACAGTCTTATCCCGATGGGACCTTTATGGGGGATATTGACTTGTACCCTAGAACATAGGAATCCTTTGTACAGGCTATCGGATCGAGAGTCAGACGGTCCTAAGAGACGCGAGGGTATGTGCTGACCTCTTAGTGACTTGAACTATGCTTCGCCTCAATTTGTATGTGTTTTGTGTTAATACAGTTCGAGAGTGATTCCGAGATAGTATTTCCCTTAATTCGAGTGATACGGGGACTTGATAGTAGACTATGCCAGCACCATAAATTTATGTGGGGTGCCGATGGTATATATATATATATATATATATATATATATATATATATATATATATATATATATATATATTAAATAAGTGATTAATGTGTATATATATGAACTTGAAATTTGAATACTATCTACTGTGACTAAAGGTAGGCAAGCAATGAATAATTATTTCAACTTCGATATAAGTGTTTGAAAGGTTTGAGGCAATATTGAGAAACTTTATAATTAAATGATTCTTATGTGAGAACTTTGCTTTTAAATAAAATTAATTATCTTAACACTAGAAATTGTCGGCATGAAATCTTGTCAGTAAATTAAGATAAGCTAAACTGTTGGATGTAGTAGTGTGGTAGGTGTGCACATTAGAAGAGAGGTGAGAATTTCTGAAGAGAGTGCCGCACTAATATGATTGTTGCATTAGCCAATAATCATTTTAAATACTTTCTAAACTAATTTAAATTGTTTTACAATCGGGCCCTGACCCGTTTCCTATTTTCTTTTTCTCTGGTATATTTATGTATATATTACAGGTGCCAAGCCATAGGGGCATCTTGCATAGGATCCTTTGGAAGGAACATGCTGCAACTTAGGTGGGAGTTACAGGCCTCTTGCTTAGACGACCTCATTATTGATTCCACTTCTAGTTTTATTTTATCCAGTTGGGCGTGTATCTCCCTTTTCCATTATTCAGTTGGTTTTATTAGAGATTGTAATTGTTTATTTCCAGTATTTATGCTTTGGGATTGTTACTGTCAGGATGTTTTCCTTCGAAGCATTAAAGTTGGAATTATTTACTTGAATGCTTATATTACTTGGATTATTTTTCCAGTCTAGTTGTTGTGCGATTTTGAAACTATGGATTATGAAAGGTTTTAAATATTGGTTTTAAATTAAATTTGGAAATTGATGTCTAAAATTGTTTTGTCACTTAGCTTAATTATTTAGGGTATTTAATTGGAAAAGTTATTTTTGGCGACAGTGATGCTAAGAATGAACCAACCGTTCACCTTGGTTATATTTTAATAAAGGACTGATCACCCGGTATTTAATTAGGCGGGGTGTCACAGGTGGTATCAGAGCATCAGGTTCTAGTGTCCTTTAGGATCTGTATGGCTTATTTCGCTTTCAGCTAGCGTTCTTGCTATAAAGCCCTATTTTTAGGATTGTTGTATTCTTGATTTTACGATTACGTCTTCAGATATTTGAGATTTGATAATAACTATAAACTAATAAAATTTCTTGATGTTTCAGATGCCTCCAAGACGCGCACCCAAGGATAGGCATGCCCAGATCGAGCAGCCAGCAGATCCGGCTTAGGGAACGATGAACGCCACAGAGGTAGCCGCTATCGTTGCTCAGATGGTGAATGTTGCATTGGCGGTAGTGCCACAGGCTCTACCCCAGGTTCAGGCAGTGGCTCCAGTACCGGCACAACTTCCTTCTGCATGGGAGCGAGTTAGGGATGCCTTCCAGAAGGCGCATCCCCCAGAGTTTGTGGGTAGTTCGGATATCATTATAGCTAGCCAATGGAAGAAAGATAACCAAAGGCATCTGCACATGTACGAGTGCACGAACGTGCAAAAACAACTGTTGACTTCCTTCAAGCTAGTGGGAGCCACTTTGCATTGGTGGGAATCCACCACCACCTTGGAGGAGAGGGATATTATCACTATTCAGTTATTTTGGGCATGGTTTGACAGCAAATACTTTCCATCCGCCGTGGAGACTGAGATGAGGAGCAAGTTACTGAATTTGAAGTAGGAGAATTCGACTGTTGCTGAGTATGAAGAGGAGTTCACAAGACTTCTCAATATAGTTCCAAATGAGGCACCCACTGAGGGGAAGAAGATATTGTTGTTTATTGACGGGTTGGATTGGAGGATTCGTCAACACCTCATAGGCAATCTGTCATTGAGTACCTACACAGACGTACTCAATGCTGCTTTGTTACACTGCCAGGATCACCAATTCCATTTGCAGGGAAGCAAACGAGCAGGAGAGTCCAGCTAGCAGGGCAGGATAGGGGGTAATGGTACTAGTGGAGCACCGACATCCTAGGGGGAAGACTCGTCAGCATGAGCAGAGTTCCCATCAGGGGGAGCCTGCCAAGCGGTTTCGATCAGGTGACTCCAGGCAGGGAGTTGGGGGATTTAGGCAGGGCCAATATCATCAACCACAGGGTCAGCAGCAGGGCCATCAGGGCTAATAGCATTTTCAGCAGGGCTAATGGCGGGGTGGTAATGGCCAGTAGGGCCATAATCAGCAGGGACAAAGGGGAGGAAATTTTAGGGGCCGATGCTTCGGGTGTGGTAAAAATGGCCATAGGCGCCATGATTGTCCAGAGGGAGATAGGGCCCCACAGCAGCAGGGTGCCCGTAATGAGCCACAGAGGCCACTTTTTCTAGCTTCCCTCCCAGCACCAGCTCAGGCACCAGTCCTACCAGCCATTCTAGCAGCTCTAGTGCAGTAGGGGCAGTTATAGTATGGACGTATCTATAACGTCCACCAGGTAGCAGCTCCACAGGCGCCACCCGCGATTGAGGGTACGTTTCCTATCCATGGTACTATAGGTCGGGTTTTATTTGATACTGGAGCAACACACTATTTTATAGCTACTCATTTTGCAAAGTCCTTAAGGTTATTAGCCACCGCAGAGAGCACTGTGACATGCGCAGACTCACCACTGGGAAATGGATCGTTAATTTTCTTTATATGCCGGGGTGTGGGAGTAGAGATTGGTAGCTTAATCTTACCAGGGGACATGTTAGTCTTAGATATGCATGAGCACGACATTATCATTGGCATGGATTGGCTCACAGCATACAGAGCCATAGTAGATTATTTCGGTGGGAGTATTGTCTTTGCCATTCCGGGGCAAGAGATATTTGTAGTGGCGATGCCTCGCCCAGAGGGAGGCTTTACCGCTCATTTGTATTACATAGAGGAGGATACCTCTAAGGAGGTCGTGATTCCCTTTGACTCGATCCCAGTTGTTCGTGAGTATTCAGATGTATTTCAGGAGATACCAGGCCTATCCCCCAGTCGAGAGATAGATTTTGTCATAGATTTGTTACCAAATACTCGATCGATAGCATGCCCTCCATACCCTATGGCTCCGGTGGAAATGCGAGAGTTACGAGATCAAATAGATCAGCTGTTAGGTCAGCGCTTTATTCGTAGGAGTATCTCACCGTGGGGCGCTCTAATTTTGTTTATAAAGAAGAGAGATGGCTCACTTAGGTTATGTGAGGACTACCGGGAGTTGAATAAGGTCACGATATGGAACAAATATTCGTTACCTCAAATCGATGATCTGTTCGACCAGCTGAGGGGAGCAACTTTATTTTCGAAGATAGATTTGAGGTCAGGATACCATCAGCTACAGATTAGGGAGCAGGATGTTTCAAAGACTGCTTTCTTGACGAGATATGGGTCCTATGAGTTCAGAGTGATGCCATTTGGACTCACAAACGCTCCAGCCATGTTTGTGGACTTGATGAACTGAGTGTTCAGAGAGTTCTTAGATCAGTTTTTCATCGTCTTCATAGACGACATCCTGATATGTTCACATATAGAGGAAGAGCATGCTGAGAACTTGAGGCAGGTTCTTCAGACTCTACAAGAGCATCAGTTGTATGCTAAGTACGAGAAGTGCGTATTCTAGTTACGGGAAGTGAAATTCTTGGGACATGTTGTTTCTTAACTGGGGATAAACAGTTGACCCGAGTAAAGTGTTAGCAGTGAGGGAGTGGGGACAGCCCACGACACCGACGAAAGTGAGTAGTTTCTTAGGGTTAGTCGGGTACTACAGGAGATTCATTTGAGGGTTCTCCAAGATAGCAGGTCCAATGACGAACCTGACTCGCAAGGGGGTACCATATGTTTGGGACGATACTTGTCAATTGGCCTTCGATGAGCTGAAAGGCAAGCTGACTTCGGCACCAATCCTTGCTTTACCCAAGACGAGCATGGAGTATCTGGTTTACATCGATGCCTCCTTACGGGGACTCTGGGGATTACTTCAGCAGGAAGAAAAGGCTATAGCTTTTACCTCCCGCAAGCTTAAGCCGCATGAGAGGAATTACCCCACTCACGACCTAGAGTTAGCAGCGGTCGTCTTTTATTTGAGGATATGGAGACACTATTTATTGGGGGGAAAATTCCATTTGTTCACAGACCACAAGTCACAGTAGTACTTGTTCACTCAGCGAGAGCTGAATATGCGTCAGCGCGGGAGGTTAGATTTTATGAAGGATTATCAGTTCGACATACAATACCATCCGGGGAAGGCCAATGTGGTTGCTGATGCGTTGAGCCATAAACCGGTAGACGATGTAGCAGACTTCTAGAAAGCAAAGTGGAAAGTGTTGGGTCACCAGGATACGGTAGCCCGTTCCTTCATATTTGTCATGACGGTGACACCCGAGATTATTACGAGGGTAATATAGGCACAGATAGCAGACTCATTTTTCCAGGAGCAAATTATATGACTTTTAGCCGAGGGTGCTGAGTCCTATTCAATTAGTTTCGATGGAGGTTTAAGGTTTAATGGGAGATTGGTGGTCCCAGAAGGGGCAGACTTATGTCATATAGTAATACCAAGTTTCATGGGTCTCGATTTGCGGTGTATCCCGGGGGAGATAAGATGTACCAGGATATGAGATGGCAATACTGGTGGAGTGGGATGAAGAAGGACATTGCTGAGTTCATGTCCAAGTGTTCTACTTGCCAGTTGGTAAAGGTGGACCACCATAAACCGTTGGGGTTTCTTCAGCCGTTGGAAATACCCACGTGGAAGTGGGAGAGTATTTCCATGGATTTTATTACTGGGTTGCCTACATTACAGTGGGGCCACGACTCCATCTAAGTGATTGTGGACCGTTTGACCAAAGTGGCTCATTTTCTACCAGTACAGACAGACTATACCATGGGACAGTACTCTCTGTTGTTCATTACTGAGATTGTTAGACTACATAGGGTGACCCAGGATATTATGTCAGATAGAGACAAGATTTTCATATCGCATTTCTGGGAGAGTTTCCAAGAGGCCATGGGTACAGAGTTGAGGTTGAGTTCAACTTACCACCCACAGATAGATGGACAAACCGAGCCTACCAACCAGATGTTGGAAGATATGCTACGCGTGTGTGTCCTTAATTTTAGGGGAGGTTGGGAGCCACATCTTCCACTGGTGGAATTTGCTTATAATAACTCTTATTTCACGATTGGCATGGCTCCATTTGAGGCATTGTATGGCAGGCCTTATCGTTCTCCGACTTGTTGGCTAGAGGTGGGGGACAACAAGTTGCTCAGACCAGAGGTGATTCAGGAAACCTCCGCTAGGATTGAGATTATTAAGAGTCGCATTCGGGTAGCCCAAGACAGGCAGAAAAGCTACGCCGATGCAAAACGGTTGTTCAAAGAATTTAATGTGGGGGACCAAGTATTACTACGTGTATATCCTATGAAAGGAGTGATGAGGTTTGGGAAGAAAGGGAAACTGGCCACGAGGTATGTGGGACCATTTCCCATTATCGAGAGGATTGGTCCGGTAGCATACAGATTGGGACTGCCAGAGCATTTACACCGCATTCACGATGTATTCCACATCCCGTCGTTGAGACGATACCTTCGGGATGACATGGCCCACACCCACATCACGATTGAGGATATTGACTTACAACCTGATAGCTCTTACGAGGAGAGGCCAGTGGCTATTCTAGACCATAGCGAAAGGAGATTGAGGTCGAAAGTAGTCCCACTTGTACGGGTCCAATGGGAGCATCATAATGTGGAGTCATCCACTTGGGAGCGTGAGGCAGACATGCATGAGAAGTACCCAGAGTTATTCTTACCAGGTACACCTTATTTTTTTTGAATTCCGAGACAAAATTCCGTTATTAGGGGGAAGTATGTAATACCCCGTATTTTTATGACTTTTAATTTTGGGGATTTATTAAATTTAATTAGAGATATTAATTTAATATTAATCCGAAAAATCATTTAAATACTTACTAACGTGAAGAGAGTTAGTAATTATTGGAATTGTGTTGTAAATTACTTTATGGGTAAAGTAAGATGTGTAGTTGTATTTAGTAAAATTATCATGAGAATCTAATTTGATAATTTTGGAAATTTATCGAGACGCGCTTGTGTCGTGTCGGGATTAAATTCGAACTATTAAAAGTGAATAAATTATAAGTCACCCGTATGGTCATTTTGAGTGTGTCAATGTGTTCGGAAGGGTCAAGATAGTCAAAATAATGTATCCGACGCTTTCATTTGGGTCTTGGGGAGTTTCTAGGCCTAATTAACATCCCGGGAGGGCATTTTAGACATTTTACATTCTTGGGCATGAAAAGCCACGAAATTTTGAAGAGCATATCAGATAATAGGAGTTGTCTTCTAGGGTTAGAACAACCAAAAACCTAAGACGTCCATTGGAAGGGAAGAGGAGAAGCTTTCCAAGGAGTTCAAGGCCAAGAACTCCACCGTTTGCATCGCCGTTGCTGCCAAACTTTAGATCGCGCAACGAGGATCGCAACCACACCAATCTTGTCCACTAATCTGAACCAAGAATTCCCAGGCAAGTATCTATCTTGCTCTAATTCAGTTAATGCTTCAATGATGTTAGTCGAGGGTTTATTAGGACTAGTTTTCATGAAAGAAAGCATGTATGGGAGACTCTAAATTGCATGTTGTAGAGGTAAAGGACATATTCTGGAAATCAAATACCCATGTAGAGGTTGAACCACGAAATTGCAGTAAATTAGGAGTATGAAATCTGGGAAAAGAATGGGAAGAAACTAAAAAAAATAAAAATTAGGGTTCTTGATATTTTTATGGATTGTGCCCCTTTTTAATTCGTCATACATGATGAAAATTCGCATGTCTTACATAGAGTACCCCTTATTTGAGGATATAACACTTGTAGTATAAATTGTTGAGAGTTTGGAAGTCAAATATATTGGTTTGGATGATTTTGGAAGAAGAAGCCCATAATTGGAAATTCTGCAGTTTCGTCATACCTGCTTGATCGATCGATCGACCCAGGATCATCGATCGATCGACGCATCGATCGATCAATCGACCCCTCCTAGAAAAAACTCAAATTTCCCTTTTTAAATAGGTGGTTCCAACTTAAATGAATAGGAATTCTTGGACATTTATTGTTAGAATATTTTGGGAGATAAAGAAGAGCAGTAGGACTTTATAAAAATGGAACCCTTAATGTAAGATGAGATTAATATTTAACGGAGGTGTTTTACACTTAATGAACAATGGGGACGTATGTTTAAGGGGTGAGACTCGTAAGGAAGTTCCGTTGTAAAATAAATGAGTACCTACTGAAATTACACTTGGGGAGATAGGAATTCACGGGTGTTACGTAGTAAGTTGGAATAATCCCATAAATAAGAATAAAAGAGACAAACCGTTATACGGGATAATCTAGAAATGTGCAATGAGAATAAATATCATAAGTATGGGTCGTGGGTGTACCTAAATTTGAATTGGGAATAGTAGTACATATATATGACTGTGATTGTGCATATACTATATACATGTAAAAATCATGCCCGCGCTAGTTGCTATCACTGAGGTTACCGTGCTGGGATAGTCTTATCCCTATGGGACCTTTATGGGGGATATTGACTTATACCCTAGAACATAGGAATCTTTGGTATAGGCTATCAGATCGATAGTCAGACGGTCCTAAGAGACGTGAGGGTATGTGCTGACCTCTTAGTGACTTGGAACTATGCTTCGCCTCAATTTGTATGTGTTTTGTGTTAATACAGTTCGAGAGTGATTCCGAGCTAGTATTTCCCTTAGTACGAGTGATATGGGGACTTGATATCAGAGTATGCCAACACCATAAATTTTATGTGGGGTGCCGATGGTATATATATATATTAAATGAGTGATTAATTTATATATATGAAATTGAAATTTGAATACTATCTACTGTGACTAAAGGTAGGCAAACAATGAATAATTATTTCAACTTTGATATATGTGTTTGAAAAGTTTGAGGCAATACTGAGAAACTTTATTATTAAACGAAGCTTTTGTGAGAACTTTTCTTTTAAATAAAATTAATTTTCTTAACACTAGAAATTATTAGCATGAAATTTTATGAGTAACTTAAGATAAGCTAAACTGTTGGGAGTAGTAGTGCGGTAGGTGTGCACATTAGCAGAGAGGTGAGAATTTCTCAAGAGAGTGCCGCACTAATATGATTGTTGCATTAGGCGGTAAGCATTTTAAATAATTGTTAAACTAATTTAAACTATTTTACAATCAGGCTCTGACCCGTTTCCTATTTTCTTTTTCTCTTGTATATTAATGTATATATTACAGGTGCCCAGCCACATGGGCATCTTGCATTGGATCCTTTGGAAGGAACGTGCTACAGCTTAGGTGGGAGTTGCAGACCTCTTGCTTATACGACCTCATTATTGATTCCACTTCTAGTTTTATTTTATCCAGTTGGGCATGTGTCGCCCTTTTCCATTATTCAGTTGGTTTTATCAGAGATTGTGATTGTTTAATTCTAGTATTTATACTTTAGGATTATTACTGTCAGGATGTTTTCCTTCGATGTTTTAAAGTTGGAATTATTTAGTTGAATGCTTATATTACTTGGATTATTTTTCCAGTCTAGTTGTTGTGATATTTTTAAACTATGGATTATGAAAGGTTTCAAATATTGGTTTTAAATTAAATTTGGAAATTGATGTCTAAAATTATTTTGTCACTTAGCTTAATTATTTAGGGTATTTAATTGAATAAGTTATTTTTGGCGATAGTGATGCTAAGAATGAACCAACCGTTCACCTTGGTTATAATTTAATAAAGGACTGATCACCCGGTATTTAATTAGGTGGGGTGTCACACAATCTCATCAGTTTACTTCTGAATTATGGACACATTAAACACTTGTAATCCTACTCTCTTCTCATAGGGGAAACTTCACGAGTCACTTCCCCGTCACTAGTCCCACTAACCATTTTGGAATTTCCTTCCCTCAGACCGACAATATTAACTCACAATTGTTCTTCCATTGTCCCTTTGGCTACGCTGGCCTTTCGGAACTCTGGTTGGCCTCCACAACCCTGATTGACTTCATCATCACTTTGTACCAACTTAATCAATCAAAATAATCTAAATGAGTTCCCTATTGGGTACACTCTCACGTGGTGTTTCACTAACACCGTTAAGTCCAGTCTTGCCTTTCAGCCAGATTCTCTAACCCTCCTGGATCACTTCTTCTGGAAAGATTGCAATAACTAGTAACCGTATAATCTTGACGACATCAATATTAGTCATCCTAGCTGGATTTCTCACCCATGCTTATGTTTTACTCACGGATCCTTTATCAACTATAGACCCTTTAGAAAATTTATGCCCCCTGCCAGGTACGAAATTCATTATGCAATTAAACCTTTCTCTCATGATCAGTCTCTAGCTTACTCACTCTGCTAAGTTTTAAATTTTCACTTGCATCTCTTTTACAACATCGAATGGAAGACCTCACAGTCAACTCATACCCAAATTTCTCTTTAAATTTCAAACACACTTTCTACACATGGTGATTGATTCTAATCACTTTATATCGCTCCTGAGAGCTACTAATTTAATTCCAAATTTAATTATGAGTGTCGTTACACTTCACTCTACACAATTGCCTTTGGATTTTCTACTTCCGTTGGCCTTTTACACTTTCTCTCTTTCTTTTTCGCATCTTCACTGATGGTTTTCAAAAGATTCCCTCTGATTTCTCCCTTGTCGACTATTCTAGGTGGTCTTGAAGTCACTCCACCTTTATCTATGACTGTGCCCTCGGAATTTATTGTTCCCGAGTGACGATCTCATTATCATTTGTTTAAGTAATACTTATGGAGACATTTGTCACAATCACCATTCTCAAATTACTTTATGTCTTTTGTCGAGTTTCTTCTCCTGTAGTACTTTTTACGGCCTTCGTTGGTCGTCCTAAAATGTTGGATGTTCTAATCACACAAAATTTTGTATAATGAGTCACATCCATTATAATTCGCAGCAGGAGAACGTAAGTCGCATACGTAAGGGAACACAACAATCCTATCATAAGGTACTACATCAAAGAGTGCTACGCTGAAACGTAATAAGCCACACAGATCCTAAAAGACTCTCGAACCTGATGCTCTGATACCACCTATGACACCCCGTCCAATAAAATATAAGGTGACTAGTCCTTTAACAAATTTAAAACAGAATGTTCAGTTGGTTAATTCTTAGCATCACTGTCGAAAAACTTATAAACATATTAATAACCTAATATAGAATTATGGTAGGCGTCAAAAATCTTTTCCTCATTACATATAACCAAATAAAACCATTTTTCTATTTAATTATGAAAATGTTAACCATTCATTATACACATGAATATAATAAACATGGATCAAACACTAGAATAAATAAGACACGGTAAAACCTCCCAGTTCAAAATTCCAAATTCACGTACTCATAGTAAGATTCCATCCAACTAAGAGAACTGTAAAGTAAACTGAATCACAACTCTAATAAAAACTAGGAATGGGAAACACATGCCCCAACTGAGATGTCTAGATAACTCAATGGAAATGATAGAGGAGTCTACTACAAGGACCTACAGCTTCCATAACAGCTGTAGCACGTAAAACAATCCAACTCTCTAGTTCTAGTATCCCTATGGCTGAGCACCTGATATGATACATACATATATATATATATATATATATATAGTCACATCATCCCTATACATATATATATACAAATCATGCACCCCCGGGCTAAGACCCATTACCGCACCTAACCATAATAATCCTGTACCCCCGGGCTAACACCCATTAATGCACTTAACAATAATATTCTTGTACCCCCGAGTTATCACCCATTAGTACACATAACGACAATATTCTTGTACCCCCGAGTTATCACCCATTAGTACACTTAACGGTATTATTCTTGTACCCCTGGGTTTTCACCCATTAGTACACTTAACAATATTATCATATAATAGGCGTACACACATCCTATTAAAATTCATAGGTATTCACCCAACCAATTCATATAGATATATTCCATACGTATTATTCTCTCATTCCTACGTATAATATATTTAATTCGATTGCTATCACTCATGTAATCTCCAAGGTCAACATACCGTTCCAATTATTTATAGTATTATTTTCCAAATACTTCCTAAAAATTCTGCACTAGGTTAAGTCCATCAAATAGCAGTTTTCTCACTCAAATTAATTGCGTAACTTAATTTGGGGTAAAAATGAAAATTTCCAGAATTTCTTTAGACTTGTCGCTCGAACCAAAAGCGTTGTCTCTCGAATGACTGCAACGCGTCGTTCGAATGACTTCGCACGAGATCCTTATCTCGCGCGAACGACCCTCGAGCGACTTTGCGTGCGACCTCCTGTCTCGTCTTCTTCCCAAAAATTTCAGCGTTTTCCCACCATTTACACCTCTACAACGTCTACTATTCAATCCCAAACACCCAAATAGCAAATCCAATTGATGTCTTAACATATCTTGATGATTTCTAAAAACCTAGAATCATTAAATCCTCACCATACCTGAATTAAATATGAAATCCCCAATTTATTTAACAAGAACCCTAGTTCTTAAAATAAGAGCATAACTCCAAATTAAACCTAGATTTGTTCTTGGAAAATTATCATCAATTCGTGAATGTAATCCTATCTACATGAAGGGATTTAATCTCTTGAAATCTGAGTCCTAATATACGAATCATAACATCAATTTTTCATCAAAATTAACTTTCATAATTAATGAGTTATCACCTACTCTAACATGAAAACAATTATTACTAAAAGCACGCAAGTAATAAACACTTTCCTCGAATATGATGGTCTGATCCATTGGTGATGTTGGTATAGATGCGTTCCTCTCTTTGCGATCTACGCGTTGGTGGAATTTTTGGTGTAAAAGCTTGAGCCTTTCTCCAAGAACACATATGGAGTCCTTCTTCTCCCTCTTAGGTTTTCCCTGTTTCTCACATAGGTTTAGAATATGATGGGAAATGTCTTACCCACATACCTTTCTTATTTAATTACTGATTTTCTTCATTAATTAAACCCCTAAAAATCCAAATTACAAAACTACCCCTACGGGGTGCCGGTTTGGCCTAAAATATTTCGGAGTCCAAATAAAATACATGGGGAGTGTTTACTGACTATTTCAACCCTCCCGGACTCAATGTCGCACCCGAAATGACCATATGAGTTAATAAAAATAAATTCTCTTTTTATCCCAATCAATTAGTCCCGACACGACTCAGACGCGTGTCATACTTAAATTACCAAACTGCCCTATATTTCACTCTCGGCAATTTATCAAATTTCGTAATTCCATATTACATATCACACAGTAATATTCAATAATTCTCAACAATAAGTATTAACCCTTGGCACACTAGTTAATAATTATTTTAATCCAGATTGATAACAAATTAATTTCTCACATTTTAATTTAATTATTCCAACAATAATAATTAATCACATACTTATTCCCACAATAATAATTAATCATATAATTATTTAAATCATAAAAAATACGGGGTGTTACAGATCTGATTTTTCATTATCATATGCAATAGTGATCTTTGTTTGCACCTTATTGGAGTTTTTTTTCTCTTAGTGGTTTCCCCGTACATCCAGCGTTGTGAGCATTTTTTTTTACTTTACTTGCTTTAATCACTAGATGCGTGTTTTGGATTAATCAAGATAAAATTTGGCTGAGTTAAAATTAATTCACAACATGGTGCGGTTTAAAAATTGTAAAAAGGATTTTCATAAAAAGAAACTTGGTCTTTGTCATCCTTAAAACCCATTTGAAAGAAAAAGGGGCCTACAAATTGGTACCAGAGCTAGAAACATATTTGTATTGTGTTGATCCATTGTGCTTTTTAGGATGAATTTTGAGGGTTTTCAAAGTTTTCGTGCTCCTATTTTTTATGGCATAAATTATGTTTATTGGAAAATGAAAATGAGAAGAGCTTTGAAATCAATTGATGAGCATGTGTGGTTAGAGGTAGAAAAGGGTTGGACTCCATCAGTTACATGAGAGGGCTAGGCCACTACACTTAAACCTGTTGAGTCATGGACCGAAGCTGAACATAAACCTGCACTTTGTAACTTTAGAGGTCTTCATGTAATTTCGTCAGATGTCACACCGAAAGATTATAATAGAATCATGACTTGTAAAACTTCTAAAGAGGCCTGGGATACACTCTCACTTGCTCATGAGGGCACTAGCACAGTTAGGGCATCTAAGCTACAAAATGTCACTACACAATTTGAGACGATTAAGATGTTAGAGAGTGAGTCGTTTGATTAGTTTTATGCTAGGTTGTCTAATATTGTCAACTCGTTGTTTAACTTAGGAGAGAAGATTCCCGACAACTGTGTGATAAAGAAAATTTTGAGATCTTTTTCGAGTAGCTTTGATGCGAATATAACCGTTTAAATTCCTTACGTATGCTTAAATCCACAAAACTTTAAGAGATTGTAGGTGATCTCCAAGCCTATGAACTTGATATAGTTACCTCCAAGCAAGTGCTAAAGAAAGAAAAGGGAATTGCTTTGAAATCCCGGAAGGAGGAGACTAAAGTTTCGGATGATGATTTCGATTCTGATTTCGATTTTGAGGATGTCACCTTGTTGGCAAAGAAGTTCAAAAAATTTCTTAAGTTTCAAAAACAATTGAAAGATGCCAAAAAAGTTGAGAAACTCAAGAACAACAAGGTAGATTCCACCCTAAAGGATAAGAGTGAGATATTTAATAGGGTTGAGTCAGATAGGTGTTTTGCATGTGAGGGGTATGGTCATAAAGTTGTCGAGTGTCCCACTAGACTTAAGAAAGAGGGAAAGACACCGATAGCTTATAGTTCCTCCTTAAGTGATAGTGATACGGATGAGGGAGAGAGTTCCCCCAATGAGAGAAAGTTTTTTTGGCATGTCATGTGAGCGACGACGATAAATCTTCCCATGAAGATTCTCATGTGTATGACACTTTCTAGGCCTTTGAATACCAAGTGAGTGAGGTTGAAGCGAGTGAGGAAGAGAAGGTTGATGTGAAAATAATTGCAAGTTGCCTTTAATGAGTTATATGCCGAGGTGGTAAAGGTGAAAAAGTAAAATTCTAAATTGCAATCTAGGTTGAATGAGCGTTTCATAGAACACATTGATGTTTTGATTGAGGATATTAAGGCACGGGAGAAGATACTTAGGGAGAAACTAGAATATGTGGAGAAGAGAGAAATAGCCTTCATGGTTTGATGGAGACTTTAAAAAGGAGATTCTAGAGTTTGAGGAGTCTAGGCGTGTGCTTGAGTCTAGGATTTGTGAGTTAGAGGAGAAGTTGAAAGACTTGATTAAGGTTAAGTTTGGCTTGGAATCTAGGTCGAAAAATTCGGATAGGATATTAGGCATAGTCCAAATCAAAGGTGATAGGTTTGGTATAGGCTACGATGATATCATTGTTCCCATTCCCAAAGATAATACCAACCATGTGAGAGAGACAACTAGGAATGTGAGGAGAAGTCGACATTTTGGTAATCATTCCCGCCATCTTCACACTTGCATACATTGCGGTAGGAAAGGTCACCTTAGACGTTTTTTCTATGACCTTAGGAATGCTCCTAGGAAGTTAAGGAATAAAGTCGCTTCGTTTCCCAAAACCCACATGCTTAATTTCACACCTACTTGGGTTAGGAAATCGGACTTAGAGGCTTTAGGACTTAATCTTCACGGTTCTCATTTGGTTGCTCTTGATTCTTCCCATGCTATATCAAAAGGATGATTGTGTTTCCATGTTTGTCATATGCTAGTCTTTGCATCATGCTTTATATCTTACTAGTGTTATGACATGTGTATCTTTTGTATCATATTTTTTATTTATTTGAAAATTATAAAAAGATTTTGTTTCTGAGAAATTTTTTGAGAAAATTCAAAAAGATTTTGCTTTTATTTGAGTCAAAATATGTTGAAAACCCAAAAATATTTTCGGTTTGTTTTTGTTTTTGAGTTTACATGTTTGATGTGGCATATTGGTGTGCTTGGACCCCCATCCTTTTATTATCCATGTGGCTAAGACATTTAGTCATAATTATTGATGCTTAGAATGATCTTAACCATTGTATTATGGGGTTGTTTCAAAGTTGATATGCATTTTAAATCGACGTTGTACATATGCCATCTTTGCACACATGCACGAATTAATATGAATGCTTGACATCTCATGCATATTTGAGTTTGGTGAGACGTTCTTATCTCAATCTTGGCATCTATGCGTAAGTAGACTTAGGAGGAAGTGTGCATATAAGAACCGTTTACCATGAGGATTGTATATTGAAAATATGATGAGTGTTCACGGGAAAGGGCTACGAGAGTGAAAAATTAACTCTTCATGAAAGCCACCGTTTAAAAGAGCCCAAAAGAAAATCGAGGCAATAAAAAGAAAAAAATGCCATAAATCGGGCCAATAGGATTTTCTTTAAGTTGAGAATGATAGACCTTAAAAGTTTTTTACAAATTATACATATGTATATATATATATATATATATGAGGTAGTTTAGTCGGAGAAAATTTAAACGGGTTTTCACTATGAATCCTAACGTTGAAAAATCGTATCATGATGCTATTTTTTGTAGAATCGTCAATATTTCGAATTCGTGTGCATATTTGATTGTTTAATTCATTTAGATCACACTTTAAATGTCACATATGGCAAATATAAAGTTTGATGATTTACAACTATCAATTAGAGCTTCTTGATCATTTCGATGTGTTGGAATTGTAAATCATTTATTGTAGTTCACGCCCATACATTCCATGTTCATGTTTGAGCACATTGGTACTATATTAGCATGTAATTCACATTGTTTTATTTGCTTTTTTTTTGTTTTGCTACTTTTTTGCTCTTTTCTGTACCGCCCAGTTAATTTTTTCAAGAAAGTTTTTCACTAAACGAAACTTCATGTTATTTAGAACTGGAACTGAGTTTGTTATTTTTCTCGTTCGAGAGAGATATCGATGTCGCGCAAAGCCTTAAAGCGACAAGCCTATGTCATTTGAACGACAAGGCTGTGTTGTTCGAGCGACAGTCTGGAGACTTTTTTCTCTAGTTTCTACTGTTTCAGTACCCTCATATAGTTATTTATTTTGGTACTGCTGGGTATGCTTGGATAATATTTAGTTCTCATAGATTTGATTATTATGCTGCATTGTGTTGGTTTAATCACTTCTCTACTAATTGTGTTGATTTCTCACATGTGATTATTGTTTGCTAGATATGATTTTGACATCTTTTGATCATTATTAGCTGGTTGTTTCATGTTTGTCTAGATATATTTCATTGAGTAACTCATGCTAGATATGTTAATCTTTTCATTGGGTTGTCTATTCAAGACAAAAAGGGGGAGATATGTATGTGATGCAGGGGGAGATTGTTGGGCACATAGATTTTGTTGCATTATAAATTGATATCATACGATTTCATGCTTATATTTCGGTATTAATTAGTTTGAACAAATTGGCATCCTAATTTAGATGTTGTTTACAAATAGGTATCCATATTTTTCCTCACATGTTTTATATCATTTGTTCCTCCATACTTCACTAGGTATGTGTCTGTTTCATGTCTGTAGGTATCCTTTAGAGATTGGAGATTTCAAGACAACATCACATTCAGACAGTTCATGCTTGTTGGACCATCATTTACTAGTCTTGTCCTATATTTTTAGATTTTGGGTTTATGGAATGGGATTTAGGCATCATACGGCTTGACGGATTGGCTTAGGCATTTCACTGTTGGTTTTGTCCCGGAATAGTCAAAGGGGGAGTTTGCAAGGATAAAATTTCTAATTGAGTCCGTTGTATGTTTATTTGACTTATTCCCGAAAAAAACACATTTGAGTCATAGGTAGTTTTTTATTGTCATGATCCCACACAGACGATGCCGTATTGATGTTTATTGAAGACATTATAGCAAAGATTCAAAGATTTATCATGTCAGTTTTATGGTGCATATTTCATCTTCAAATCAAATTACATTCTGAGATCACTTAGGTATGAATGTGTAATTTTAATGGGACTCAAAATTTATTTTAAAATTGTTTAAGGATGTTATTTTTATTAAAGAAATGTTTTAAAATGTTTTTAAAAGGATTACACTTCATTTATTCTGAGATAAGGATGGATTAGAGTTGTATAAAATGCAAAGGCTATTGTTTCTAGTTCAAACGAAATCAACATTCGTTCAAGCGAGATATGCATGTCATTCGAACGACATGTCAATCTCGTTCATGCGACAGGCTATCTCATTCGAACAATGCATTGCCTCAAGAAAATTATTCAAGGAGTGGTTTCCTCATAATTTCATAAGTGTGCAACATGAAAAAAATAATATACGACCAATACATATTCTACACACGTTTTCTAAGGTTTTCTAAGTACAAAAACATCCTTAGAGTTTCAAAGATTAGAGTTTTCATTATCATATGAAATAGTGATCTTTGTTGGCACCTTGTTAGAGTTTTTTTTCCCTTAGTGGTTTTCTCGTACATCCGGCGTTGTGAGCATTCTTTTCTTTTCTTTACTTTCTTTAATCACTAGATGCATGTTTACGATTAATCAAGATAAAATTTAGATGAGTTAAAATTGATTCACAACATGGTGCAGTTTAAAAATTATAAAAAGGATTTTCATAAAAAGAAAGTTGGTTTTTATCATCCTTAAAACCCATTCGAAAGAAAAAGCGGCCTACAGAGGTCAGTTGTCAGTGTGGTCATGTGGTTCTTTATAACTCAAGTATGCGATTCGGGTAAGTATCTATAACTTGGTTTGCTACTAACTACTAATTCTCTAATGACTCATAGTAGATTAATAGGTAAGGAATAAGTAATCTGGTGCTAAAATTTTTAGATAAGTCATGATATGGTATAAAGGTCTTATTGATTAAGATCAACAACTATTTATTTAGGATAAAACTTTGGCAGAATCGGGTGAGTATAAGAAATTAAGATTTGAAATAATAATAATCCATCTGAAGTAATACAAAATAAGTAGTATAATGATAATACTAGAATTTAAAAGTGTCATCTTTAGAATGGTTAAGTTTGCGGATGGTTTTTAAAACAAGATAACCCATAATTATCTGTTCTAGAGGCTTAGGGTTAATAGCAATACATATAACAAATCAATCCGAAACCTTTGGATACCAAGTAACAGTGATTATCCAAAACTCCAAAGAGAGGCATCAATATGGTAAACAAAACTAGGCACTCAATATCCCGAGTCCTACAAGCCAAATAATGCAGTCGTGGGTATAATGGTAGTTTATTCCCTAGTAATATTGTATGCTATGTAAGAATAAGTTCAAGGGAATCAGGTTAAATTGAATTCATAGTTTCACGATCAACATAGGGTATCAAATCAAGGATAACGTATTCATAACTATACAAATGAGTTCATAAATGAGAACAAGTTATCCGAACTATCATATAATGGTATGAGCATTTCGTGAAATAATATGAATTAGAATCACCTACCATGGGTGAAAAATTATGCTACTCATTAATAAAATTATTTGGGTTTCAGATTGAGATTTCTTTGGGAAAATGGTTTATAGGGGAAACACATTTTTGGTATCAAGTTCATGTATAGGGTTTATGTTTATATAAGGTTTCATTAGATCATAACTATTCTCTTTGTTTACGAGTAAGAAATTATATTTCACTACGTAACCCATAATGATCCTTGTGATATTAAATTTTTAACAATATCCTGAATCACGATGATTTCGAAAAGTAATTAATAGTGGTTATAAGGTATATGGTATTGGTTAACTAATCGTAATTCACAACCAGAGTTGTGTTAAACTTAGGAATATTGTATTTGTAGGATAGGGTTCAATAAGTAATACCACTACGTCCTAAAGAGTAGAACATTTTATCTTAATGTTTCTAATGCTTCTACTTTTTCTTAAAGACATTCCTAATGCTTATCAAGGAATTCTTTTATGATTTTCCTATCTAATCCTATTCAGGTACCATTCTAACATAAGTAATTTAGTCTCGTAATCTAATGGGAATAGTATATAGTATAATAAGAGTACAATGCAAAAGACAAAAATAAACAGATCAATAGAAAAATGTGATAACTTTCAAAGATGAAAATGAAGTTCCAAATGAAGTAACTCATTCTCAAGGATAGTGTCAATTGAATAGTTTAGAAAAAAGAACTCTGTTATGTATAGACATGTGGAATATATTGTATACAATCACTTCCTAAGATAATTTTCTTAGTATGCCTCTAATTCCTTAATTGCATCTTAATAATCCTAAAATTCTTATGATTTTATCGACTACGTAAAATCTGAACATATGAGTTACTCATATATCTCAACCTGTAGTTGAAGGGTTCTTCTTATAATCCCTATGTAAATATATTAGCCTTAAAAACTATACTTCTAGCCTTCAAATCTTTCCTTAGGAAAAATCCTAATATCCCATATGCCCTTTATGTAACTTGAAGATCGATTTTTCTTAATTCATGTCTAAACATATTATCCTCACTTATCCTTATGACTTGAATAACTTTCCTAATCATAAGCTCAACCCATGTCATGCATAGGCTAACATAAACCTAGATCGGCTCTGATACAAACTTGTCACAACCTGATTTTTTAAGTACGAGTTTTATCTTAAAACAATGCTAAACCATAAATGAGCCATTCATACTCAACTAATAGATAGATTTATTAATGCTTAAGTGTCTTATAACTGTAGGTCAAAATATTTATCCTTCTAGCAAACTTCTAGGCATATCTCTTTTACTGCTCTTTGATTAATTTCTTCTAATAAGATCTCTCCTTGTCTCTATGAGTCAAGTGATTCCTGAAGCATTCACCATTACCTATAGGTACATATGCAAAATAACTGGAAGGAAAACCATCAACAAAGTTGTTGAGTAGATTTTAACTAGTTCTATAACCAATTTATATATAGGAGTTGGATTGTATGTGGATTTAATTATTTTCTAACTGAAGTGTAAGCAATGTCTCTCATAAAACTATCAAGGATCTCACAAAGAAAGTCAAGGATCTCTGAACTGATAATCTCATACTTAGCAATTCATTAAGGGGTATAGAAATAAGTAAGCATGATTATTATAACCGAATAATAATGTCAACCCACCACATTTGGGGAGTAATAAATAACCAGCTAGGCACACTAACTAGAGTGTCACTCATACGTATGTACCAATAACTCTGGCTCTAAAATATTTGTGACCTTAGGCCAAGTAGAAAAGTTCCATGAAATAACACGACAATCTACTCCCTAGTTTACACATAGGTGTAGGGGGTAAACTAATTCAATCATTTCAATAACCTCATGAAATCAGTTATTAAATGAGAGGGGTTAACTTGATCCATATGATTCATATTCAAATATCAATGATATTCAACAATATATGTAGTATGGCAGTATCACAATATGCACATACTAGGAATAAATTGGAGCTATCATAATGTGATATCAATAGTAGTATATCAAATACGCTGAAATTAATATTGAAAAGGCAAAACCTACCAGAAATTAAAGTTTAGCTTGACTAGTTCTTTGTTTCTTATCATATTCAGCTGTGATTTTTAATGCAAGTGTTACTACTGATAATCCAAAATAAATGTTTCACTCTATATTATATAGGTTCGTAATTAAATTATCGCGGGTATTTGGGTAATGGACTCATACTTATACAAAATCCATATAGAAACTGAGTTACAATTTTTGTTTAACTGTTATAATTTATCACGATAATTTCTTTGGAAAAATATAATAAAATATATTTCCTTGAATTTGTAAATAATTAGTTTGGTTCACAGTGAAAAAACACTAATTAATCTAGGAACATTTTTTGTGCATGTTTTATATGGAAAAGTAATATTTTAACGGGTAATTATAGCCCTTAATTGATATAACGACCCAGATTTGATGTTGTTAAGAATTGTGTAAATTAAAAATATTTGTGCACTAAAATGTTCCTTTTGACTCTGCAAACCCAACGGTACGTTCCGCGTATTATTTTTGAATAATGGTTTAAAAGATATGAATTTTTAAAGATAGAAAAACTCGCTTTTAGCGTGTATATTTATATTTACCGTTAGTTTTAAAAAGAACTGTATTTTTCTCCCGTCAAATATACGTATTGTAAAATTTTATCCCGGCCAATAATTTGGCCTTTTCCTAACTAGATTTAATTTTCTATTTTTTTTCCTCGTAAAACACTCGCATATATATAGAGATTCATACCATACCTACATATATATTTATATTTATATTTGTTTTAGTTTTTCTTTTAAACTTACCCAACACATTGTGTATATATAACAACAAAAACAAAATAAACACATACACTAAAACACACACACACACACACACACACACACACACACACACACACATATATATATATATATATATATATATATATATATAGGGAGAGGTTCAAAAGTGAACCTAAAAAATGAACATTTTAATGAACATTAATTCCTTGTTATAATTGGTCCACGCCAACGACAACACACACACACACACACACACACACACACACACACACACACATATATATATATATATATATATATATATATATATATATATATATATATATATATATATATATATATATATATATATATATATATATATATATATATGTATATGTATATGTATATGTATATTTATATTTGGGAAGAGGGAAGAACCCCCAATTTTATTGATTCTAAGGTAGAACAACCATACCTAGGAGGCATTACAGAGAATAAATGACCAAAAGTAAAAAAGAAGCTAAAGAGAAGATCCACTCAAAAGTCTAATTGATGGAGTGCCTTGTAAGTCCATGCTATGGAAACCTCTGGTTTATTTTGGGAGTTCCATTGCTGAGGAGTATATTTTAAATTGATTATTCTTAATTCCATGATTGGCTAAGAAATTAGCAACAATATTGGCCTCTCTCTAAAATTGAGATTAATAAATATGCATATCTAAGTCCTTGATTTCTTTAAGAATTTCCAGGAGACTATAAGGGGGCTTTGGAATAATACCCTTAAGAATATTGATGATGATTTAAGAATATGATTCCATCTGCAAACTTAGAATATTAAGATCCTTATAAATTTTGAGAATATTGAGAATAACAACACATTCAACCCTTGTGTTAGACATGGATCCTCCAAAAGAATAGAAGGCTTTAACAATTCTACCAGATTGATCTCTAATGGTACCTCATGTACCAGCAACACATGGATTCCTTTTAGATTCCCCATCTGCATTGAGCTTGAAAAGGGAGACTAAAGGCTTTGACCAGTTGACCGTGATGAAAGAAAAAGGAATGATCTCAATTTTAAATTTGAAAAGGTTATTAACATCTTCAAAAGCCTTAGAGTTGGACTTAAAAGATCTATTTGAGGAATAAACATATATGAATTTGAATACATTGGAAATCATATTCTTACTATCCATAATGTTACCATCAAAGAAACACTAATTTCTGAATATCTAAATTTCCCGAAGAATAATCCCTCACAACAAAATTAGAAGATATTAAATGAAGTTAACTTTTGAAGATATAATCCACCATGAGAGTAGCTGATCGAGGTGTAAAACCGAGCGTCCGTGTAATGCGCTAGTCGTTGTTATCGGCTTCCAACCTCAATACAAAAAAATAAACTTGTAACTACACTCTTAAGGAGTATAGTGGCGAGTCTGGGTATCGAATCCGCAGGGAATGTTTGATAGAATTTAATTGATTTATTACTTCAAAAATAACAGTGAAAAAGATGATGATGGTTCAAGAGGAAAAAATAAAAAAGTTAACTATGCATGCATGAGCAAAGTAATTAAGATGAATGAGAAAGTAGGTTGGAATACAATCCCCTAACCCTAGTAATTTACCGTGTAGAATACTAGAATTGTAAAATATAAATTTGAATGAATCCAGTCTTTATAGATCCTAAGCATTACGTATATGAGGTTCAAGCCCGCACCATACGAAATCAAAGGTAAATATAAAGAGGTGCTAAATAATTATATGTACATCGTATTCTTAAACATCCCAAGTACCTAGGACAAGAGAGATTAAAAGATCTACAATGGTTGTAAAATTGTCTCGCACGACTCTTTCAAATTTTTAATTTAAATTCTATTTTCTACATAAGTAATTTACATTGGGATGGGTTCATGCATCCCAACCTTTAAAAACTTATATGGGCATGATTTTATTAAATGAAAATAAATTCATAACAATGCATGTAATTGTGGATCTAAGAAACATTGTAAAAACAAAAATTATAAAACAAGTGATAATTGAATTGAAAATAGAATTGAGATAAAATAAGAGAATGGAAATTTTATACTTGTATTCAGCAACAGGAAAAGAAAATGAACTTGAATCCAGAAAACTTCTTCTGAATCAACCTTACAAACTAGGGTTTATGAAAATTTATATGTAAAGAAAAACTAAGAAAACTCTCTAAAATCTGACTTTCTCTCTCTAAAATTCTATTCTAGTCTCTAGAATTCGACTCCCTTGGAAGGATGTAGGGCTTGGCCTTTTTATACACCTAAAAAGTGACTTTTCCCATGCCTCTCCACGTTTTAAAACTAATAAAAACTAATTAAACAAGAAATTTCAAGAGTTTTGACTCTTCGACTTTCAGAATTAATTTCAACTTTTGACTTTCCGTCTCCAACTTTAAATGGGCATAACTTCTTCACCGTAGCTCGGATTGGGGTGCCGTTTTTTCCAATGTTCTTGTAATTTAGAGATATTCAACTTTCTAGTTGGCCCCACCTCCGTACTAAGGCTGTAAAATTACGAAAATGCCCTTCAAGTCTCCATTTCTTGATTTCTTTCACTGTTTTGAGTTCTCCTTCGCACTAACTTGCATGAAATACCTATAAAGCACATGAGAAATACATAAAACAAGAAATACTTGCAAAAAAAGGTTAGTATCATAAATATGAGACAAATCCAAGATATTTACACTACATGGGATCATAAAAATACTGAAATTAAGGGGCTAAATATGAAGAATATGTGCCTAATCACACCCCCTAACTTAGAACTTTGTGCGTCCCGAGCAATGTAAATGAATCCTATCAAGGCTCAACTATTTAAAATCATTTTATTGGGATAGAATACCTTTTTTACGGGCAAGCGATTGCATTTAGCGTATGCAACAAGCCTTTAAACCCCTAGGTTACCCTAGTAGGACGAGTTTTGTCTCGTGAGGGTTTGCAGTGAATATACCCACAAAATTCTTTATTGACTCAAATAAATATCAAAATACTTAAAAATTGTACAATTTAAACTTTTCGAAAAATAATCACCATAAATTCATATTCAAATGTCTCAAACCATAGTGTGTGTGTGCAAAGCCAGAAATTAAACCTGAAATTTCCACCGATTGAGCATTACGTTACTTTCCGAAAATTCGTTTTGATTCTAATTCTTACGGATGCACTCACAAATGAATCACTCGGATTGTGGCTATTTTCTCTCAGTATGCATGATATAAAGAGTAAATATAATGGACACAAATTCATGCATACAAAATTGAAAAGAAGAAAATATATGGTGAAAAGATCTCATCATCGGAATGCAGTTATTAGGAAACGGGAAACATCATCTTTTAATCACACCATTTTAATCTCTTTTATTATCTTTTCATATCTTATCTCTCCATGCAGTAATTAATTTCGCCATTCAGACTCAATTAGGACTTTTCGGGTTAAAAAGTGTAAAGGGTAAAAATGGGAATGGATGGAATGTTCGGAATTGGAAAATCTCCTTATGACGTCCATTAGTGCTTTTTCGGGCATTTGCTCATTTTTCTTTTCTTTTTCTCTATTTTCATTTTTTTTCTTCTTTTTTTTTGCTATTTGTTTTTTGTTGAGCATTTTTTTTGTTTTTCTCTTGCCCCTTTTTATTGCACAATTTGGACTTACTTGATAAATTTTCTCAATTTTCACAATTCCGGGTTATTTGGGTTTTTCGGGTTATCAAACGAAAAGATAAATTTTATCTGGCTCATTTGGGTTACAAAGGGATAATTTTTCACAACTTTATTATGGCTAATATTTTTGGGTAACAAACGAGGGCTTACTTCATTGTCCAAATTGCTCATCACATTACCATATGCATCTCGAGATTAATTAAGTTTAGAGATATATTTAGCACGAATTTTGAGAAACATTTCACACATTTCCCATAACCGATCAAAATAAAGGATTGAGATCATCAACGACTTATTAAAATGCTGAAAAGAACTTTGAGTTAATCATAAACTCGGATTGATTTAAAAACTCAAAAAAAAATTGAAAGGCTCGAAATCTCACCGGGTTTGATCAATCTCCACACTTATTCGTTAAGTCGTCAATTTTCTTTCAATTTCCATCTTCTGTCAATTTTGGCTTAGTGCATTTTGATTGTTAACAATTTGAGACTTTAAATAGAATAAAGTTGATATTTTTCAAAAATTTAAATTTAAATTCCAATATTTATTTATTTTGAACAAAAATATTTTTGGCTTTTTTTCCAGATTTTTTTAATTTTTTTTCTAAAAAAAACACACTTGGAAAGAACATGTGATCGATTCAATGAATCTAAACAATAAACGGGAAGAATATCCCACACCCCCTAACTTAAATGTTGCATTGTCCTCAATGCTAATCAAGAACACAACATAAAGAGAGGGAAAGAAAGATATTACTCAAATGGAACGATCCCTGATAAGTGCAAGTCCATTGAATCTACAAAACATGTTAGAACCAAGCATAACAAAAAAGAATAACAAAAACTTTAACTAATTACTCTAAACTATAAAAAAAGGAAAAATAAAAAGATAATTATGTACAACCTACGATTTGAACTTTTAATAACTCATACAGTAGAAGTCAAAAAATTTGACGGTCCACCCAAAATACAATTTGACTTTGAGGGATTAATGGTGTGCCCTCACTAGAAAGCATGCCTCTCGGAAAATAAGAATTCCGTTTGAAAAACGGAAGGCATGTGCAAAGTTTAAAAAATGAACCATCACCAATTAAAAAATTTAGGGGGATAATGAGGGATTTGAGTGCACAAGGGGACAAGTACCATTGGGATCCAAGAAAAATAGAATCACTTCCCAAAGATTTTTCAAGTAGTATGGGAAGAGGATCACACAAACAGAAAGAGTCCATCTTGAAAAATAATTTAAGCATAGAGTGCTTGTCCTCAAAATCTTATTTTCCCAAATTTTCAGTTGGATCTGGTGGAGTGACACGTCTAAGTGTATGGCCCATAATACATTCACCTAATTCTTGTGATGGATTTAATGGTTCGATAATAGTGGGGACACAAGGAGACAAATGATCTTCAACCTCAATAAGTTTTGAAATATTTATGAGAGGTTGATATTCAAAAGAACTTGGATCACTCTCAATGATTTCATTCTCAAAAGTATTAGGTGAAGCGCAAGTCTCGACCTTCTCTAAGTTGTCCAAATAATTATTCAACTCCTTGTAAGTTGCTGTAATTTTCAACTCGGTAGCAGCAAGGTCATCAGATTTCTTTTTTATAACAAGCAAGAGTTCTTCCAAAGTAGGCTTCCTTGGTTCTAGCACCTCGAATTCCTCATTTGGTTGAAAACTTACTTCATCTTCAAAACTATCGGAAGAAAAATCCTCACTGGGTTCAAATAATGCATCTAACTCTTGCTCCCAATAACGATTTTTTTCTCGATATTCTTTTTCAAGTTTTTCTTCTTCAAGCAATTGGTTTTGATAAATTTGGATTGCCTTAGCACTAGGCTTGTATTTATGAGAATCATCTTTAGTGATATTGATCCAATGTTCATAAATCGTGAGTTCATTCTCCTCCTCACTATTAGCACCAAAAGAGTTAAAATAAGACATTTCAAAATGGGCAATTCAAAAACGTGACACACATTTTTCTTTTTTTATTTATTTATTTACTTTTTTTACGAAGTAGTAAGTCAATTATAATCTATAACAAACACTTCCCGGCAACGGCGCCATTTTGATCGAGGTGTAAAACCGAGCGTCCGTGTAATACGCTAGTCGTTGTTATCGTCTTCCAACCTCAATACAAAAAAAAATAAACTTGTAACTACACTCTTAAGGAGTATAGTGGCGAGTCTGGGTATCGAATCCACAGGGAATGTTTGATAGAATTTAATTGATTTATTACTTCAAAAATAAAAGTGAAAAAGATGATGATGGTTCAAGAGGAAAAAATAAAAAAGTTAACTATGCATGCATGAGCAAAGTAATTAAGATGAATGAGAAAGTAGGTTGGAATACAATCCCCTAACCCTAGTAATTTACCGTGTAGAATACTAGAATTGTAAAATATAAATTTGAATGAATCCAGTATTTATAGATCCTAAGCATTACGTATATGAGGTTCAAGCCCGCACCATACAAAATCAAAGGTAAATATAAAGCGGTGCTAAATAATTATACGTACATCGTATTCTTAAACATCCCAAGTACCTAGGGCAAGAGATTAAAAGATCTACAATGGTTGTAAAATTGTCTCGCACGACTCTTTCAAATTTTTAATTTAAATTCTATTTTCTACATAAGTAATTTACATTGGGATGGGTTCATGCATCCCAACCTTTAAGAACTTAGATAGGCATGATTTTATTAAATGAAAATAAATTCATAACAATGCATGTAATTGTGGATCTAAGAAACATTGTAAAAACAAAAATTACAAATTTAGTGATAATTGAATTGAAAATAGAATTGAGATAAAATAAGAGAATGGAAATTTTATACTTGTATTCAGCAACAGGAAAAGCAAATGAACTTGAATCCAGAAAACTTCTTGTTAATCAACCTTACAAACTAGGGTTTATGAAAATTTATATGTAAAGAAAAACTAAGAAAACTCTCTAAAATCTGACTTTCTCTCTCTAAAATTCTATTCTAGTCTCTAGAATTCGA
Organism: Sambucus nigra; assembly: GCA_949130495.1. Classification (NCBI taxonomy): domain Eukaryota; kingdom Viridiplantae; phylum Streptophyta; class Magnoliopsida; order Dipsacales; family Adoxaceae; genus Sambucus; species Sambucus nigra. The sequence goes on from OX422218.1 coordinate 226,328,919, forward strand.
CTCCCTTGGAAGGATGTAGGGCTTGACCTTTTTATACACCTAAAAAGTGAATTTTTCCATGCCTCTCCACGTTTTAAAACTAATAAAAACTAATTAAACAAGAAATTTCAAGAGTTTTGACTCTTCGGCTTCCAGAATTAATTTCAACTTTTGACTTTCCGTCTCCAACTTTAAATGGGCATAACTTCTTCACCTTAGCTCGGATTGGGGTTCCTTTTTTCCAATGTTCTTGTAATTTAGAGATATTGAACTTTCTAGTTGGCCCCACCTCCGTACTAAGGCTGGAAAATTACGAAAATGCCCTTCAAGTCTCCATTTCTTGGTTTCTTTCACTGTTTTGAGTTCTCCTTCGCACTAACTTGCATGAAATACCTATAAAGCACACGAGAAATACAAAAAATAAGAAATACTTGCCAAAAAATGTTAGTATCATAAATACGAGACAAATCCAAGATATTTACACTGCACGGGATCTTAAAAATACCAAAATTAAGGGGATAAATATGAAGAATATGTGCCTAATCAGTAGCATTTGATCTAGAGAATCTAAGTATATCTTGATATAATATGTTTTAGAAAAGAAAGACCAAACGATACTAGCTATTGGGCCATTAATAAAAAGGTGAGTGATGTTTATTGAGTGATTATTGCAATATCTATAGATAGAAGCTGTAAGAATCCCTTTCAATTGAAGAAATTCATCTATGGGCAAAATATAATGATAGCATTTCCATACGAATATAGAGATTTTTGGAGGAATCCTTTATGACATATGAATTTTCAAAGAATGGAAGAGCATTTGGACTTCTTGATTAAGTGTTGAGATGAATTAATAGAGAATTCTCCATTTGAATTGACAGTCCAATATAACTTGCCATTGATCACCTTAGAATACTTATATTCCTCCTCCTTAACTTGATTCATCCTTTGTTGAGATTTGGATCTGCTACCAGATAAAGATAAAAACCTACACTTTAATAACTCGTGGCACAGGCTGTTAGAATTAGAAGAGTTTCACCATAACTTTATGCTAAAATCTTTGGTGAGATTTTCCATAGATTTAAAACCAATCCCCCCTACAAGCACTGGGAAATAAAGTTAATCCCATTTAATCCAATGATTTCTCTTGCCAAATTCTCTTGAATCTCCCCATAAGAAATTACTGAATAAAAAATGAATATGATGAAAGGTGCTGGCAGGGGGTTTGAGGGCTGCTAAGCAGTGAATGGGGATAGATACAAGGACAGAAGAAATGAGCACTTTTCTGTCATTGAATGAGAGGAATTTAGATTGCCATCCCTCCAAATTGGATTGAATTATCTGAATCAGATCAGCATAATATGAGAGTTTATTTCTCCCATAATAAATTATACAACCCAAGTACTTGAGAGGAATGGATTTCTTAGTGAATTTTGTAATATCTTTAATGGCTTTAATTTTGCTTCTATTCAAAGAGTGATGCACTATAAAACTACTTTTAGAGTAGTTTATGGCTTGTCTTGAAGCATTTTCAAATCTCTTTAAGAATTTCATCAGGTTTTTAAGATTTGAGTGCCTACATTACAAAATATAATAGTATCATTAACAAAACTCAAATTTAAAAGATGAGGACAACCTATAGGATAAGAAAAAGTCCTGATATTTCCTTCCATTGTGAGTTTGTGGATACCTTGATTCAAAGCTTCAACAACAATAGTAAAAAGCCCTAGAGAAAAAGGATCTCCTTATTTGAGTAATTTGAAAAATTTAAAGTACCTTGCCAATTGACCATTGATGAGAAGAGAGAACCAATTCTTTGAAATAATCCTCCAAATTCTATCAATCCGTACCTTAGAAAATCTATGTTTTCTAAGGATTTTAGTGAGAAAAGATAGGATACTCTATCATATGCTTTAGACATGTCCAATTTGATAACACATTTGAGCCATGAGCCTTCTTACTAATGAGGGACATCATATCTTAAGCTAGAATAATGTTCTCAGATATCTATCTGCCTTTAATAAAACCTTCTTGAGAAGGGTCTATAATCGAAGGAAGAATGTGTGTAAGCCTTTTAGCTAGAATTTTTGTAATAATCTTAAAATAGAAATTGCACAAGCTTATGGGCCTGAAATTAGTGCAAGATTTGGGAGATTGAATTTTTGGAATAAGAAATACATTAGTACTAGTCCATCTATTGGTGATATCCCCACCTAAGAAAAAAATAACACTGTATTAATAAGGTCAGTTTTAATGATGTTCCAGAATTTTCAGTAAAAATACCATGGAAACCATTAGGACCAGCACTATTGTTGGCATTCAAAACATAGGCAACGTTGTGGATTTTATCTTTAGAAGGATACTCATCCAAATCATTGGATTATAAAGGAAAATTATAGCTGAAATGATCTCAATAACATCATTTTCCCTTCTATCTCATCTTCTTTGAAATGGTATGGAAATTCATTCTTAATGGCATCAACATCTTCAATCCACCTACCTATTTTGTTCTTGATATTATGAATCAAAAGTCTGGACTGTTTAGACCTCACTGAGTCATGGAAAAACTTATTATTAGACTTCCTATAAAAAATCCAACTATCCCTCATTTTTTATTACCAAAAGTCTTCCTCCATTTTCAAGGCCCCAGGAAGTTGAGCATGAGATTTAGACATATCAACTCTATTAACTTCATAAGGATCATTCTCATATGAGCATTCTTTAATGTTCAAATAAACTTCACACTGTTGGACCAGATTAGAAACATCACATTTATTCTCTTTGTTCCAGATAGGAAGATCCTTCTTTAGTCTTTTAAGTTTAGAGGAGAAAAAAGAAATAGGATTGCCTTACATAGGCTTTGACCATGAACTTTCAATGACATAATTGATATCTGGTTTAAAACACCATTAATTGAGGGATTCAAATTGTTTGCGAACAACATCCAACTAGGTTTTGATAGAGAATAGGAGAGGGTAATGATCAGAGCAGGCCTTGTTTACGGGGGTGAGGGAAAAATTTAGAAAAGTAGATACCAAGAGGGGGAGACTAAACCCCTATCCAGTCTGGCCCAAACTTTACCCTTGTGTCTAAAATTCTGCTAAGTAAAATTAGGACCTAAGTAATTTACCTCCATAAGGCCTACATTAGAAATGAAAAATTGAAATCTTATACAACTCTCAAATTTATCCTTCCACCTCCTTTCTTATCAGAGCTTCTAGATATAACATTAAAGTCTCCCATTATGATATAAGGAGAATCATCAACTATACTTTTATGATTCATGAGGGAATTTTAAAGATTAATTCTCTCAAATTTATAACACTTTGTATATAGTATGGATAAGAAAACAACTTTAGGCAAGAAATCATAATCAAATTTAATAAGAATTGATTTATCATCTATAAGAATCATATCACATTTAAAACCAATCCTCCAGAGAAACCAAATCTTATTATTTGAGTTGGAGAGCCCACCTTCAAAATTTAAATTTCTTTTAAGATCCTCAATCCGCTGACTTTTAGACTTTGTTTCCAAAATGGTAAAGAATGGAAGCTTATACTTGAGACACGTAGTTTTTATTCTTCTTTTAAAAGGCTTGTTAGAGATACCTCTAATATTCCACACTAGGAAATTATTCGTTGCGAAATAGTGGAGTTAAGAGTTTTTGAAACCTTCAGAGCTGATCTAGTGAGCCTCTTAAACATAGGGTCTATGGGATTAAAATAAGATTTCATGGGATTATGAAAAACGTTGCTAATGCCGTTTAATACAAGATTAAACTGTATAAGCAACTCCGAAATGTTTGTTGGAGAAACCCTTTTCTTTTGAAAATAAAAATTATAAACAAGATGTGTTTACAAAGAAACTTATGTACGAGAGTAATTAAGACTGTATAATCAGTTTTTAAAACTAAGGCAGTTTCAAAAATTCAGCACACTTATAGAATGAGATGAGTAGATGAAGATAATCAACACATAGTTTTTAACGTGGTAAAACCTCTCCCAACAGAGGAAACGTCCACGGTGACTTCTAAGTCACAAAAGTAAAAATCCACTAATAACAAATAATAGTTACAAACTATACAACATGCAAGCACACAAATCAACCTATTCTAAGTTTAGGAATATACCCCACTTGGTGTCCTTCTAACTTCTCATAGATCTGATTTGTTGATGATGTTCTTCCAGTTTGCTAACTTCCTTTGCTTTAGCTTCCTTATGTCGACTCAATGATCTCTGATCTTATACACAACACTTCCAGTGTTGTAGTATGTTAAGTGTTTGTGTAGTGATTCCTATTCACATGCATGAACTCACACACACTTAGATTTATAGACAGTCCTAGTAAATTACATATAAAGTCTATATGCAGTGATTTTAGTTTATTTCTTTCTCACAGAACTTGAAACCTTTTTGACCTTTATTCTATCCCAGATTCCACGGATATCTCGCTTTTAAAATCGGTCAAGATCTTAATCAATCTCTTTTTGAAAACATTTGTGAGATTGAAAATCTCCAAATCCAACTGGGTCAGGGTTAAGTTTCGTAAGAATAGAAACCATAAAACATTTTCAAAACCAAATCAATAAAGATTTTCTTAAATCAAGTAGTAAATATGCAGATCTAGTGAAAATGTAACATGCAGAGTGTAGATCTAAAGTTTCTATGAAAAAGAAACAAGATCTTCACACGAATGTTTAAGTTGTGAACAAGATCAAAGACAAGGAGGTTACAGCTTCGATATGAACAAACCACTCTCTCTCTCAAACACTCAAGGTTGTGTTTGGGGTTGAATATATGAAGGTTTGTTTCAGAGTTGAAGTGTTTAGGGTTAGGGTTTGTCTAACAGTTTCCCTTTCTCTCTCTTCTCTCTTTTCTTTTCTCTCTTCTCTCTCACTTCTCTCTTATTTTTTTTCTCTCAGAAAGACGAATGCCCAAAAGTCTTCTAAGGCTGAGAAGTGGAGGGTATTTATAGGGCTGAGGGAAGGTTCTGGATGTTCGAGGGAAATCAAGGGCTGAGATCAAGTCTTGCAAACTTTGACTTGATCCAAAGGTTATAAAACAGCGGTGATTAAAAATGATTGTGATTGGTTCATATGGATAGCACCGGGATTCACTAAGAACACATGCAGACCCTCGATTAGGAATGATCCAACGATCAGCAATCAACCATCCACCCTTCTCACAAAAGAAACACAAATAGGTACACCCAGAGGATGACAAGTGTTGACATATGAGAGGCTCACACACGCGCGTCCAAAGTAATTACAGAAGGTACCCTGAAGTCTCTAGCGCTTTGAGATTCTACCCAACCAAACATTCGAGTGAGAAATGAAGTTTACAAAATAGAATATTAACCCCACAAATTTTATAATCCCATTTTATTAATAAAAACATTTATTTAAAAAATGTTTAAAAATGTTTAAAAAATATTTAAAAATTCCCAAAAAATTATTAAATCTCCAATTCAAGGGGAATTAAACACACACTCAATTTTAAGCAATATGAACACATGTATTCACTTCTAATTGTGTGTAGTGTGATTCAATTTATACCTTCATGGATCATTGAAGAGGATTAGAGAAATAAGATCTGAGGCTCTTTGGATTCTAAGTTGGAAAACCAATTTTGTCACTATTTTCAAACTAGTTGAACACTTATACAGTATAGACTTAAGCAAGTCAAAGGTATAAGGTGCTTCAATCTCACCCTTTGGAAATATGAGACAAAATCTCCTTTGAGTTATCTTAAAACTCGTAGGGAACCAAAGAAAAATAAAACCTAGTCCTATACAAAAGATACTATCTACCCATTTCCTAGAAAGTCAAAAATTACATAACTCAACTATTTACAAATTTTTACACTAGAAAAGGTAGACAATCAGTAGAAGAGATTCCTGCAAATATACACACTAAGATCAAGCAGTTTAGATGAAATTTGAACAAAATATTGAACTCATAAAACTCAAATTTCTCCCCCATTTTGTCTCAAATGGACAAAGGGAAAACTTAAGGTCTTAAGAGTTTAATCAGTGCATACCATGCCTATAGGATTTCGCAAATATAGAAATCTGTTATCGTCTAGAGGTTTAGTGAACATGTCTGCAAGTTGCAGATCAGTAGGCAGGTAATGAATTTCTAATTCCTTAGTTTCAACAAGTTCGCGTATAAAATGATGTCTTATTTTAATATGCTTAGTTCGCGAGTGTTAAACCGGTTTTTTAGATATGTTAATGGCGCTTTGATTGTCACAATACAATTGTAATTGATCTTCTTTAATCCCATAATCGCTTAACATCTGTTTTATCCATAATAATTGAGCACAGCAACTTACTGCTGCTATATATTCGAACTCAGCCGTAGATAAAGATGTGCAATTATGATTTTACCACTCCAACCAACTAAATTATTGCTGACATAATAACAGGCAGCTGATGTACTTTTACTATCATCTGTACAACTGGCCCAATCAACATCAGTATACCTTATGATGGTGCTGCAGGTATCATTAGTGTACCTAAGTCCAAGATTGAGAGTGCCTTTTATGTACTTTATTATACGTTTTACACACGATAAATGGCTCTCTTTTGGGTTATTCTGATAACGAGCACACAGACATACAGCATACATTATGTCTGGTCGTGAGGCAGTTAGATAGAGTAGGCTACCAATCATACTACGGTAAAGTGTGGAATCAACTGACTTACCATTTTCATCTTTGCTTAATTTAACGGTAGTACTCATAGGCGTTTTGGAAACTTTAGCATTCTCTAAACCAAATTTCTTAACAAGGTCTAAGGCATACTTAGTTTGAGAGACAAATAGACCATCAGAATTCTGTTTTACTTGAAATCCTAAGAAAAGTTGTAGCTCCCCCATAAAGGACATGTGAAATTCCTTGTGCATAATAGCAGAAAAGGATTTAACTTCAGAGTTTGAAGTTGACCCGAATATGATGTCGTCTACATAGACTTGGGCTATAATAATGTTTTTGTCAAAATGTTTGACAAAGAGAGTCTGATCATTTCCTCCTCTCTTAAAACCCTTATCCAACAAAAAGTTGGAAAGGCGTTCATACCAAGCTCGAGGAGCTTATTTTAAGCCATACAGAGCCTTTTTTAGACGAAAGACATGGTTAGGGTATTTAGGGTCAATGAACCCTTTGGGTTGTTCTACATACGTTTCTTCGGACAGAATTCCATTTAGTAAAGCAGATTTGACGTCCATTTGATAAAGTGTGAATTTTAAGTGACACGCTATGGCGAAAAGAAGTCGAACAGATTCAAGACGAGTGACAGGGGCAAATGTCTCGTTGAAATCTATCCCTTCTATTTGAGAGTAACCTTGAGCAAAAAGTCTAGCTTTTTTTCTAAGAATCACCCCATTTTCATCAGATTTGTTCTTAAAGATCCAACGTGTTCCAATAACATTTTTTTTTTGAGGCCGAGGTACAAGATACCAGACATCGTGAATGACAAATTGTAAAAGTTCTTCCTGCATAGCAGAAATCCAGTGTGTGTCATTCAATGCTTCATTAACATTTTTCGGTTCCACAAGGGAGACGAAACATGCATAATTAGCATAATTTCTTAACTGGGATCTAGTACGAACTGGCTCATTAGGATTACCGACCACGTTGTCAATGGGATGGTCTTTAGAGACCCAGCGAGGTACTTCTGGATTGTCAGTAGGTAATGAGTCATCTATTTCTGGTGAATCAGTTTTGAAATCATTTTCAGATTCAACCACAATAGGTGATTCAGATATCTTATTTTCGACAATAGTGTCGCTTACAATTACATTTATCGATTCCATAAGGGCCTTAGTACTCAGATTGTATATACGATAAGCACGACTGTTTGGGGAGTATCCTAAGAAGATGGATTTATCACCACGAGCTTCGAATTTAGACAAATGTTCTCTGTCTTTACAGACATAACATTGACTTCCGAAAGTTTATAGATATTTCAGATTAGGCTTCTTACCGTACCACAACTCATAAGGACTTTGTTTAGAGTTTTTCCTTAGATAGACCCTATTAGTGATATGACAGGAAGTTCTAATAGATTCTACCCAGAAGTATTTAGGTAGAGATTTGGCATGCAACATGACACGTGCCATCTTATGAAGAGTTCGATTTTTCCTTTCAGCAATACCATTCTGCTGAGGAGTTTTAGGGGCACTAAATTCATGTTTGTAACCATTGTAGTCACAATATTCAACTATTCCTGTGTCTATGAACTCTCCCCCTCTATCACTACGAATACGATTGACTTGTGTGTCCTTCTCATTTTCAATTCTTAGTAAAATTTTCAAAAAATTCTGAAACGTGTCAGATTTTTGTTTCAAGAAGTCAACCCAAGTGAATCGTGTGAAATCATCAACCATGACAAGGATATAACTGTGTCCACAAAGACTAACAGTTCTAGAGGGACCAATAAGGTCCATATGGATGAGATCTAAAGGTCTAGAGGTGAGAATGTCTTTAACTTTTTTATGCGAAGTCTTAACTATTTTTCGTTCCTGGCAATGACCACAGACAACACTTGAAATAGGTTTAATTTTAGGAATTCCTCTAACAATCTCTTGACTAGACAATCTACCATGGATATCATAACTTAGGTGACCCATACGATTATGCCAGATCTCATTGTCATCCATTCTGACAATGTTACAGGTTTCAGAACTAGTCTTGACAGTATACCAATTGTCAGGTGTTCTAAATCCTGTAATAATGCATTCATCTTTATCATTTAGAATTTTACAATTGTTCTTTGAAAAGGTGACTGTATGGTCAGAGTCACAAAATTTTGATATACTTAGGAGGTTAGCTTTAAGGCCTTTAACTAATAGAACATTTTTGAGAACAGGCATTCCTTCTTCTTTTAGGGTTCCTTTACCTATGATCTGAGATGAAACACCATCACCAAAAACTACTTTCCCACCAACAAATCTGGTTTTGTTTAAAAGTTTGGTTTCATCTCCTGTCATATGTTTGGAGCATCCTGAATCTAAATACCAACCAGATGAAGTGTGTTCAGCTTTTAAAGCAATGATGACAATGTTACACTTCATTTGGAGTAAAAGATCATCTTTTCTAACCCAAATAGCTCTAGTTTTAATTTTGCGTAAGTTTGCCCTCATTTGATAAAATTTTCGAGACACAACTTTTTGTTGAAAAACATTTGGAGCAGCAAACTGATTATTGTGAAAAATTTGAGCTTTTGGTTTAGGAAAGTTTCTGGGAGCCTTTCTCTTAAATGAACTCTTAGTTTTGGTCTTTCTATTTCTGTAGTTAGAGTTCTTATCAGGTTGTCTTGGAAGGACATAATTGTTACGATTTTTGCCTAGAATAGTTAAAGTTCTTGTAGACAAAAGTGTTGTACACAGGGGTGTTTAGACGCCTAGCATAACAACCTTCAAAGGAATGACCAGAAATGTCACGAGAAATATTGATTGCTCGAGGGATGAACTTCCTTAGCAAAACTTCTAAAGATGGGTTTAACATCATTCTGTTCAGAAGTCCTATTCCTAGGAGGTATGGTCTTATAGGTAGAATCAGCCTTTCTGATCAAAGGACAGACGTATTTAGTCTTAAGTGCAGTCTCAGTCTTAGAATTACTAGACTCTCCAATGTCTTTCTCTTGTTGCTTTTGATCAAATTCCTTTTTAATAAAATGAAAGTCTGGACATGTTTCAATTGGTCTTTTTCCCCCAGACACAAACTTAATAGGTTCAAGTTTTATAGTTTGTGGTTTGTTCTTAGGGCAAAATCCAATATCGGTTCTATCATCAGAATTGGTCTTGGAGTCAACAACAAAGTCAGTAAAACAATTTGAATTGTTTTCAAACTTAGAAAATTTTTTGAAAACAATAGCTGTCTTTGTTTTTGCTTCCTCTAGTTCTAATAATGTTCCCTTGTATTTCATTTTGAGGGTTTCATTAGTTTTAGTCAACTCTTTTAATTTTTGATCAAAAGTTTCAATTTCAGATTGATGAGTCAGACACTGGTTAGTGTACTCTTCAGCATTCAACTTCACAATAAGACTTAGATCATCTAATTTCTTAGTCAGGACTCTAATAGTCTTCTCCAGTCTAGTGCCTTTTTTTAGAGTTTTAGCATACAAAGTATGGATATCAGGGAGGTCATCTGTGTCTGAGTCGCTAAGTGAAGTGTGTGTAGTGACCCCTAACGATTCAGTTTTAGTACTCACGCACCCATTTGCATCGTCATTATCGAGATCACTTTGACTCACACACACGGTAGTAGAACTAGCAACATTTTCAGATAATAAGGCATCTAGGCCAGTCAAAACAGTATTCACACAAGAAAGAGTAGGAGCATCATTATCACACACAGGCATATCATCATTGTAAATGATCTTAGCATAAAAGGACATGCAAGGGTCAAGTACATTTGAAGACTCAAGTTCCTCTTCATCAGATTCACTTGAATCATCCCAAGTTTTATAGACATTGGCTCTATTGTGTGTGTTGGCTTTATTTAGATTAACTCTGCAATCGTGAGCAATGTGACCTAGTTTCCCACATCTAAAACATTCAATATTTTTAAGGTCTCTAGTGGGTCTAGAGTTTTTGTCCTTAGGATGTTTATCAAGACCTCTCTCATGAGGTTTGGGATTAGACAGAGTACGATAATTAGGCTTGCCTTGTTTAGATGCCTGTTTGTTTAGAAATTTGACAATTTTCTTAAATTGTTTAGACATTAAGGCAATCTGATTATCTAGTTTGTCTATATTGCACTCCTCATCAGAGTCAGAGTTGGTCAAATTAGACTCAATTTTGGGTATCTTAGAGTAAAAACTCAAGTTAGAGTTGGGCTATTTTCTTTGAGAATGATTTAATTGTTTCTTAAAGTCTAATTCCATTTCCACAGTCCTAAGTTTGTTACTGAGTAACTCAGGGGTAAGGTTTTGATCATTCATTTCCTCAATAGCTTACCTCTTACTGTCAAACTTTTGTGGTAATGACCTTAGGATTTTAGAAACAATTTCATTTCTATCATAAGTAATACCATTAGCATGCAACTTAGTGACTATATCAGTCAAGTTCATGTAAAAATCATCAAAAGACTCAGAATCAGACATGATCAAAGAGTTGTACTGCTGGATAAGCATTTGAGTTTTAGCAGCTTTAACTCTTGAGTCTCCTTCATGGGCAGTGATTAATGTGTCCCACGCTTCCTTAGAAGTGGCACAATATGAGATTCTCTTGAACTCATACTCATTAATAGACATAAAAATGGCATTCTTGCCTTTATTGTTATTTCGAGAAATAGTTTTTTCTTCTTGGGTAAACTCACTTACGATTTTCTTTACCCTCTCATCACTTCCTTCAGTGGCTGGTTTAGTAGGATAAGTGTATCCATTTTCAATAATGTCCCAGACATCATCTCCTAAAGTCCCTTGGATGAAGGCAACCATTCTTACTTTCCAGTAAGCAAAGTTGTTTCCATCAAAGAGTGGAGGTCTGGACAGATTACCAAACCTTTCATTCTTCTCGTCCATAGTTAGGTTTTTCAGAAAACGATTTCAGAAACACAAGATCTTTTTGAAATAAAAGTTAACAGGGCTCTGATACCAATTGAAAAACGTTGCTAATGTCGTTTAATACAAGATTAAACTGTATAAGCAACTCCGAAATGTTTGTTGGAGAAACCCTTTTCTTTTGAAAATAAAAATTATAAACAAGATGTGTTTACAAAGAAACTTATGTACGAGAGTAATTAAGACTGTATAATCAGTTTTTAAAATTAAGGCAGTTTCAAAAATTCAGCACACTTATAGAATGAGATGAGTAGATGAAGATAATCAACACACAGTTTTTAACGTGGTAAAACCTCTCCCAACAGAGGAAACATCCACGGTGACTTCTAAGTCACAAAAGTAAAAATCCACTAATAACAAATAATAGTTACAAACAATACAACATGCAAGCACACAAATCAACCTATTCTAAGTTTAGGAATATACCCCACTTGGTGTCCTTCTAACTTCTCATAGATCTGATTTGTTGATGATGTTCTTCCAGTTTGCTAACTTCCTTTGCTTTAGCTTCCTTATGTCGACTCAATGATCTATGATCTTATACACAACACTTCCAGTGTTGTAGTATGTTAAGTGTTTGTGTAGTGATTCCTATTCACATGCATGAACTCACACACAATTAGATTTACAGACAGTCCTAGTAAATTGCATATAAAGTCTATATGCAGTGATTTTAGTTTATTTCTTTCTCACATAACTTGAAACCTTTTTTACCTTTATTCTATCACAGATTCCACGGATATCTCGCTTTTAAAATCGGTCAAGATCTTAATCAATCTCTTTTTGAAAACATTTGTGAGATTGAAAATCTCCAAGTGTGAATCCAACTAGGTCAGGGTTAAGTTTCGTAAGAATAGAAACCATAAACATTTTCAAAACCAAATCAATAAAGATTTTCTTAAATCAAGTAGTAAATATGCAGATGTAGTGAAAATATAACATGCAGAGTGTAGATCTAAAGTTTCTATGAAAAAGAAACAAGATCTTCACACGAATGTTTAAGTTGTGAACAAGATCAAAGACAAGGAGGTTATAGCTTCGATATGAACAAACCACTCTCTCTCTCAAACACTCAAGGTTGTGTTTGGGGTTGATTATACGAAGGTTTGTTTCAGAGTTGAAGTGTTTAGGGTTAGGGTTAGGGTTTAGCTAACAGTTTCCATTTCTCTCTCTTCTCTCTTTTCTTTTCTCTCTTCTCTCTTTTCTTTTCTCTCTTCTCTCTCTCTTATCTCTTATTTTTTTTCTCTCAGAAAGACGAATGCCCAAAAGTCTTCTAAGGCTGAGAAGTGGAGGGTATTTATAGGGCTGAGGGAAGGTTCTGGATGTTCGAGGGAAATCAAGGGCTGAGATCAAGTCTTGCAAACTTTGACTTGATCCAAAGGTTATAAAACAGCGGTGATTAAAAATGATTGTGATTGGTTCATATGGATAGCACCGAGATTCACTAAGAACACATGCAGACCCTCGATTAGGAATGATCCAACGATCAGCAATCAACCATCCAACCTTCTCACAAAAGAAACACAAATAGGTACACCCGGAGGATGACAAGTGTTGACATATGAGAGGCTCACACACGCGCGTCCAAAGTAATTACAGAAGGTACCCTGAAGTCTCTAGCGCTTTGAGATTATACCCAACCAAACATTCGAGTGAGAAATGAAGTTTACAAAATAGAATATTAACCCCACAAATTTTATAATCCCATTTTATTAATAAAAACATTTATTTAAAAAATGTTTAAAAATGTTTAAAAAATATTTAAAAATTCCCAAAAAATTATTAAAGCTCCAATTCAAGGGGAATTAAACATACACTCAATTTTAAGCAATATGAACACATGTATGCACTTCTAATTGTGTGTAGTGTGATTCAATTTATACCTTCATGGATCATTGAAGAGGATTAGAGAAATAAGATCTGAGGCTCTTTGGATTCTAAGTTGGACAACCAATTTTGTCACTATTTCCAAACTAGTTGAACACTTATACAGTATAGACTTAAGCAAGTCAAAGGTATAAGGTTATTCAGATTATCTATTAGAGGCTGAGCTTCACTGATATTTATTGATAGAGTTTCTACTTTCTTCAGATTTCTTGCCTATATTCTTAGAAAATAATATTGACTCTTCAATCATAGGTGGAACTTCTACATCAGGATCATCTTCCTGATTAGTGATTGATAAATTGGAATAAAAGTCTGATTTCTTTTTTCTTTAGCATTTCCGTATCCGCGCGGGGGGGGGGGGGGGGAGAATGAGAACATCCATGATTTTTGTTTATTGGCATCCAAGTCTTCATCTTGGATTTTGTAAATGTAATCTTGAATACTATTAACCAAGTTTGGTCAGATATGTTTGGGAGTCAGGACTTTAGAAAGGTTTAAGACTGGTTTTATGGATAGACAAGTTAAGGTAAGGTTTGAAGAGTGAATAGGACTTTAGGTGGAGGGACTTTAAGGGGGAATAGGAATTTGATCATTAGTTTTAGAGGATAGATTTGGGGTAGGATTAATATGATCAGGAATTTTAGCATAAGTAAGATGAGAGTGAATAGCATAATGTTTAGAGGATGGGCCTACTAGGATTTTAGTAGGAACATGCATTGGTATAATAGGGGTTATTTGTAACACCCCGTATTTTTGTGCATTTAATTAATTCGGGAATTTTAAATTTCTTCTGTGATGAAATTTTAATTGAATTAATTATGGCAATATATATATTTAAATATTAATCGGGGAGTGAATGGTTAATGCTTAGGGAAATTTATTTACTAAGTGAATAGTAATAATTTAATTACGTCATTTCGGGTATTAATGACGGGGTATGCACTTATCTCAGCAGGGAGTCGGTATAGACTAAGTTAGGTGTGGGATAAGGATTTTTATAAATTAATTTGGATGCCAATTCTGAGTGCGCGGTTGAGTCCGGATGGGTCGAGATAGTCAGAAAAGAGTACCCGGGGGTAGCAATTGGGTCTCGGGGTATTTTTGGGCATGATCGGGCCCACACGGGGTGAGTTGGGCCACTTTAATTAAGCCCATTAGGTGAAAAACTGGATTTAGAGTTTTAACCTAAGTGAGGGATTAAGAAATCAGCAGCCAACATAACTCTAAACCTAGGGTTTGAGAGGGGATTTGGGGGAAAGCAAATCAAGAGCAAATTGCAGGTTATTGGAGCCAAATTAAGGGACATCAACAACGGATCAGACCCTACGAGTAATTCTAGGCAAGTGGTTAACTGTTTTTACTCCAAAAGTGTGATATCCAATTCATATTTTAGTGATGTGTAAACTAAAATTCATTTTGGGGATAAATGGGTACAAAAATGGGGTTTTTATTTATGAAACACTTGAATGAGATTCAAAGTAAGAATTAGTTGTGTAAATAATTCTGAGTATGATTATCAAATTTGATTGAGCAAACCAGAATATAAAAGGGTGGAAATTTGAATCTGGAATTTGGGATTTTTGAACAAAGTTAATCGAGATTTATGGGAAAAACCCATTTTTGAAATTATGAGATAAGTTGAGAAATTCATATACTAGAAGGTGTATATGATGTATAGGATCAAGGTTAAATATGTTTGTGTGTTGGGATGACTCGATTGGAGGTTGAAATTCTGGTATACAAAGCTTGGAATTCGTTAATGGTGGAATTCAGCGGGGAAGAAGGGCTGCCCAGGGAGGATCGATCGATCGATCGATCGGGGGCCTTCGATCGATCGACGATGGCCAAATTTTGGCAGGTCGGGCTGTTTGGTTACCCCTTGTTTTATTTTTATTTTCTTTTAGTATAATTTTGAATTGGGAGAAAGTTAAAAATATTCCTTTTGGGACTTATTTATTTAGTGTCAAATAAATACGAGAGTTAGCTCCTATGGGCGAATATTTAGGAGGGATAAATGCATGACACATTATGGGTGAATATTTGAGAATTTAATTCTGAGAATTAAATATGGACCAAGTGAGCAAGTCCGGGTATATTGGTTAACTGACACCAAGGCATTTAAATTAATTATCGAGAGGATAGGTAAATTTAGAGTCGAAACACAGACTCAGGAAATATTAAGTTACGGGCCAAGTGAGCGAGTCCGGGTATAATGGTTGGGCGACACCATGTATTAAACTAATTAATGTGTGATTAATTAAAGTCGAGTCGGACTGTAGACTCGGGAAATATCAAATTTATAGTTGTGATAATTAAATTAATTAGAGTCAGATTGTAGACTCGGATAGGATTAAATTAATAAGTGTGATAATTAATTTAATTAGAGTCGGATTATAGACTCGGGTAGGATTAAATTAATAAGGGTATTAATTAATTTAATTGGAGTCGGACCATAGACTCGGGGAAAGTATTATACCAACTGAAGTGTGAGTAAATATATTAGAGTCAGACCATAGACTCAGGAAGACGATAAATTATTAAGTGAGAAAATTAATTATGTTGAGTCGGGCCACAGACTCAGGAAATTTTAGGCAGTGTACGAAATTTTTGGTACACGGTAAAGCCAGGGTTTATAATATATATATACGGTGTAGTGATAGTATATATATATTCGTGTATATATTCTGTGTGATATTAAATTACAGGCAGTGTACGGGATTTTGAGTAAACGGTAAAGCCGGGGTTTATATTATATATATACGGTGTAGTGATAGTATATATATACGTGTATATATTGTGTGTGATATTAAATATCAGTGATTAGATATTTATTAAATTTATATACTCTAATGCTATCAAGGGAGGTTGCGCGATGTGGGTGAATCCCCTAGTTTGAGGAGTAGGGTGAGTATATCCCCAGGTCATAGCGTCCGGTATATATGGGTGAGGGATTTCTCTCACTTTCAGGGAAGGAATATGACCGCCTCCACTACGTTTGTATTTTGGACCAAGTTGGTGAGCGATTCCAACTTGGGGAACTAGGTCTTGTGAGCACACCTAGTGAGATAGCATTTTAGAGGAAATCATCCGGTGAGGGTATACTCGGAAGGATGGATACACGTATGATATATGTGTGGATGTTAGTAAAGGTACGTATAATATGGTAGCAAATATTATATGTAGGTGATAATACAGTGTGTGATGTATTTACTTTATATTACTCGAGTTGCAGTTATATACTGTTAATTAATGAGAAATTAATTAAGTTAATCATTTGTGGGAATAATACAGAGTGTGACATATTAAATTTATATAACTTGTGTTACGGTTATATGCTACTATTTAAGAGGAATTAATTAAGTTAATTGTGAAATAACTTATAATTCAAGAATCATTATACTCGGGTTAGAGTAGTATGGCAAGGGAAGGTTATACCAGGACTAGTTGGACGGGGTAGTACAACTAGGTGGGGTTAAGGTAACCGGTAGGTGTGCACAATAGTGGAGGGGTGAGAATGTCCACAAGGGAGTGCGACACTAACTTAAATATGAAGCGCATTCATGCATTTTAAATTACTGCAGTTAATTTACTTGCTAAATATTTTCAAAATGTTTTGGGTTCTAACCCTTGCTATAAAACCATTTTCAAAACCTTTTAGGTGTCCAGCCACAGGGACGCCAGGATTGATATTCTATTCCAGGGACACGGAGCTGCGGCATATGTGGATGCTAGCAGGAGTTCGGATTAGACGCATCATTCATTCATTCCTAGAGTAGGAATCACTCATCAGTTCCAGTTTTATTTAGGGCATGTCGCCCAGACTTTCAGTTCAGTTTTTCAGATTTGTTTTATTCCGATGTTGAATATTGTATTGGATTATTTCACTTGGGTGGCCGATGGTTTATTCGTCAAGTTGTGTAATTAATTATTTCAGTTGAGTTTTGTTCAGGTGTGTGAATGGTTTATATTTATTTCCGCATGTACTATTGTGTTTAATTAAAAAGTTAAAATTGGCACCAGTTTTTGGAATACTAGGTGGTTAGTAAGTCTTAAAAAGTTTTCAACAGTGATGCTAAGGATGATCCATCTGAGATTCCTGTTTTAATTTGGTATAGGACTGATCACCCGGTATTTTATTAGCTGGGGTGTCACATGATTATGGAGTGACCAAATTTTTTGTGATTATCTTGGCCAGAGGCAATAGGCATGGATGGTTTAGGTATGTATTTAGAATTTGTAAGGTTTGGAAAAGGATCTTGGGTAGTGATTGGTTTGGTATTAGGGGTTGGGAGAGGATTTAATTATGGATTCTTATTGAAGATAAATCACTTAGAGGAGTTGTGACACCCCACCCAATTAAATATCGAGTGATCAGTCCTTTATAAAATTTATAACAGAATGTTCGGTTGGTTCATTCTTAGCATCACTGTCGAAAACATAAATCCAATTACTTACCTAACATTTAATTAAGCTAGTGTCAAAATATTTTTCCAATTTAATTTGAAACCAATTAATTCAATTAATTTTTGAACATTGAATTATAAACCATACACAAGAAATGAATGCTGACTGAATCAAATACTGAATAATTAAGACTGGATAAAACCTTCCAGCTCAAAGTCACAAACCAAACCATAATGAATACTCAATCCAACTGAAAATAATTACAAAGGAACTGAGTACAACCCCGCTAATGAAAATGGGTGACACATTCCCGAACTGAAATATCTGGGCTAGGAACTGAATGAAATGAGAGAAGGGTCTAATCTCAATGACCCGCAACTTCCACAACAGCTGCAGCTCGACAAACCATCCAAGTATCTAGAACTAGTGTCCCTGTGGATGGGCACCTGTACTAATACATATATATATATATATATATAGCAAAATAGAGAAGAAATGCAAGAGACGGGTCAGAGCCCGATAATTTAAAAAGATTTATTAGCAAGTATTTAAAACAGCATTAAAGCAAGTATAATATGCATGTTAGTTCGAACTCTCACATGAGATTCTCACCTCTCGACTAGTGTGCACGCCTAACGTACATCTAATCCAACCTATCCATCTGACACACTCCTAACTAGGAAAAACGATTATCCTTCTAGTTACCCCTCGTAGTACTATTCCGTATTTTGTCTCAATATTTATCATTTTAAATAAGTGTTATTACACTAAAGTTAAGTATTTACTATTTACGTTATTGAAGATTTCACTATCTTAATAGTCTGCAATTATCTCATTAGATATACCATAAGCATATATATATATATATATATATATATATATATATATATATATATATACATACTAGGGTATGCCCGTGCCTGAAGGCACGTTGATAATTTTGAAAAGCATAACGTCGTGCCTGTGCCGATGGCACGACAATAAATTTATTCTCGTAATATTTTGTACATGTGTCGATGACATGACAATAAATTTATTCCCGTATCGCTAATAGTGCAAATATAAATAATGTTGGTCACCCCTAGTACACTTACGGCATGATTACGATTTTAAGAACATATAGTTTAGATTTGCAATTAGTAATTTTTTTATTATAACATTTCAAACTTTACGGAACCAACTTTTATAGACTTTACTAATATTGTGAGTTGCCATTGTACTCTTATAATATAGGCGAATCATCATTTCTCGAGCCTCGTAACATTTATAAAAATATGAACCCCACGCGTGTAAATCCTTATGTACAACATATACGAAATATACATTGGTATATAACTACAAACATAATTTTTTTAATATAAATATAGTTGCGTATAACTATAAGCATAATTGTTATACCTGTTCAAACGCCTATAGTTATTTTTTTTCCAGTGCCTTGGGCAATTGATGTACATTAGGATATGATTATTTCATTTTGCCTCGAACCACGTAAAGACAATTGTTCCTTCATCTATCACAATAAAGCCACAAAAAGGCCTTATGATATGTTGTGGTAAAAGCCTCATTGAATCCCGCATCTTTTATGCATTAAAAAGTAATTAAAATATTGTACATTTTTTAAATAAACTATTTTTCTTAAAATGACTTACAATTTTTTTTAATATGGATTTTAAAATTTAAAAACAATCTTATAAAATATAAAAAATCATTTAAATCCTTGTTTTTTTGTTTTTGTTAATGTACACTTTTTAAGCTTTTGTACCCGTGCTCGTGCTGGTGCTGGTGCTGCACTATTTGAGCCAACAATCAACACTCTTGGGAAACTGTTCACCTTATAATCCATAATGTAAACACAGATATTAAAATTAAGATTGTTTTAAAAAAGGAAATTGAAAACAAACGAAAAATCAAGACTAAGTACTACTAATACATCAAAGAAGAAAATGACAGTTTCAACTTCAATATGTGGCCTGTCCACTCAGTCCCAATGGTAGTGGATATGTTTGTTATATGTCCCTATTTTTTATGTAAAACATATATAAAAAACCAACAATGCAAATCATTCTAGGACAATTGATATACACATTAAGAACCTTCTCACAAAAAGATCATTTATGTAATCAGATCTGATACAATGAGCTCAATCATAATCCTCCACAATATCCATATCTCAAAACATATACATATGGTAATTATTATATAGAAAAAGAGGTGAAATGACAAAAAGAGGCAAAAATGAGAGTCTCCGGGTGGGGGGGGGGGGGGGGGGGGGGAACGGAGCACCTTCTTCCGATCTAAAGACTTAGTGAGGTGGAGTGTTCGTTCCCCACACTGCAATACGGGTGGCTTCATAACACTATTGTTGGACATTGAATAATAGTTTAATACAAACACAAATGTCACACCCCCTTTAGCTCTATAAAGGACACATATGCTCACTTTTTCACGAATAATTTTCGGGAGCACTTTTCGATCAGTGAGTGATTGGAGCAGCGGATTCAGCCTCATCCTTCCTCTGAGCATTTATCTAAACCTTCTTTCTATCTCCAGCGCCATCATTCCTATGGGCATCAATCTACTTTTTGTCATTAGCCTTAACTTCAACTGTCCTCTTCTGCTCGACCTTCACCTGATTACATCGGGCAAGCTCCATGGCAACGCGATTAGTTCCTCGAGATTCCAGCTCATATGAAGATTCAGTAACAAAGCTCGAAGTAGTAAGAGTGAAAGCTGCACAAAAATCAACGGTTAGTCATATCACAATGTATAAGATGAAGACAAAGAAAAATGGCAAAGTATTGTTAACTGCTTAAACTTTTTCTCGATCACCCTGATCAACCTCAACACCCTAGTAAGCTTCAACTGGCCCTCTACTACCAGTGTAACCAGTGTCTCTACAGGGGTAGCACCATCAAGGTAAGTGAAATACCTAGTACGAATGAACTTGGAAACTCCTCATAAATGAAAGAGACACGGAGGAAATTATCAATATCCCCAGGTTGATGGCGTAATACGCGATTAGATCTGAGATCCAAAATCGAAAGAATAAAATACATGTCAGATCCGTTAGATCTTTATATAAAAGAGGGAGACACCTTTATATAATCATTCCTTGATGCATCTCAATATTTGTGTTGCCAGGTACTCATTCAAACTTCAAATTAGAACTTGTACAACAAACAAACTACTATACATGTATATATTTCAATTCAAACTCCAAATGAACACACCACTACATAGATACTAAACAAAGTTAAATTATATGAAAGCCCGTCCAAAGGTATCTACATTCCAATATCTAAACACCAACAAAGACAAATCAAAATCGAAAAAAAAAATAAGCACCCAACTGAAAAACCTAAAATTAAAAAAAAACAGACGCAATACAGTATAAAGTTCTGTAATTTATGCCACATTTTGGTTCATTTCAATCATCGTAGAATCCGGGAACAAATGCAACAAACTCAATACATTTTGGGATCCAATCCGGGAACTAATTCCTTTTACAACAATCATGAACTATTTAAATATAAAGATGAAGTGTCGAACCTATTATTCTGCCTTGAATCAGATGCTAGAGACACCAACTGCCTGGTTTTGATCAGATCATTCACTCTCATTTTATGGGACCTTTGATCTGCTGCACCTGTATAGCATCTGATCTGAGAATTCACTCCCATAAATTGCATATAATTGGGGCACACACTGTATATAACTGGGCTGAATATAATTGGGGAATACTGTATATACAATGTATCTTCTTCATTCACTGGATATAATTAGGCTTAATCTTTTGGCATGCTGCATAAAATCAAGAAAAGAAGGACCAAGTTAAGTCAATAAAATTAAGAATCAAATGGCAGGTGGTTGTTTAGCATAATAACATTGGGGCACACTATCAAAGCACTATCGAAAGAAAGAAAATTTACGATAAACGCGTATGTGTATGGGGGTTAACGGGGGAATTTATGCAAACACTTAACAGAAATATGCGTGTTGCTTTCGGCTCAACTGGAAACGTGTTGCTATGGGTTCAATTTCATAAATATGCGAGACAAATACAGTATAAATTTTAACTGGAAATGTGTTGTAGTACACCGAATATAGTATAGATTTTAAATATAGTATATATTTCATTTCTTCATACACCTCTTCTCTTTTTATGATGGACAGTACACCTATTATTTTAAGGACTACTGTTAGAATTAATTTTTGTATACCTTGATAGTATATCCCACATCAAAATGAAATATTAAATAGAACAATACATGTGGTACAAAAATATAAAAAACATACAGAATAAGGAATACAGAATACAAAAATACAAAAAAATCAAAATGAAATATTAAGGGAAAAAAATACATAATACAAACACATGAAATACCTGACTGTACCTACAGCACAACCACATCTACGATCCCAAACGATCTAAATTCCCATTAAAACAACTACCATTCCAGAAGTAACCAACGACAAAATGAAACCAAAAGTTAAAATCACTAAGTACCTATTTGTAGTCGCATGAATGTGTATGTTTGTGTGTGAGGTGAAAAGCCTGTCCCCAAAACCTATAGAAAAATAAAAATTTCTCTCTCTTACAGAGACATGTTGCAGTTTAAATCAGAATTCATCTTGATATCATTTTATCAATGAAGGATTCAAGCGTTGCTGCATCATTGTTATATAGTACCATCCCCGATTCAATCCTTCGTCCTGAATGTGCAACAAATGGTCTCAAACTCCTGATATCTCCATATCCAACCCTCGTCCAACCGGTGCACCAACACAAATGTAATTAGTATCCAGAGGATCATATTATCTGTACCACCTCCAAAACAAAGCTTCGAATTAGAAATCCCCTATTATCACAACAATCAAGAAACATATTAAATCTTTCTGGAACACCCATATTCGCATATTCGAGTCTACAATGAAAAAAATGCGCCTCAGGTAGTAAAAAAACTTCTTTAACTCTAAATTTTTAAATTTTTAGAAAATTCCAATCCAAAATTTTGAAAAAAAAATAAATAAACTTTGAAACAAATGGTTTTAAAACCTAGCTTCAAAACTCTCTAATGACAACCCCAAAAAAGAACATATATTTAGAACGCAATTTTTTGAAAATCCGAAAATGCACATGTAGATGGAAAAAATAAGGAAAACACACACACACACACACACACAGAGAGAGAGATAGAGAGAGAGAGAGAGAGAGAGAGAGAGAGAGAGAACATCTGAGAAAGTCATACATTACTGTGAAAAATCAAGCTAAAAGAGTAACATATGTCATCAAATCAAAGTTTTTGAAATCCGAATTTCAAAACATTCATAAAAACCATATTAGAAACATCGATTACCTTTGTTAATCGTCGAGGGAGAGAAGGTATATGGTTTGAGAGAAGTGAGAGCTCTGAGATTTGGGTTTCTCTGCACAAAAAATAAATAACAGAATAGATTAGAGTTAACAACCTGAACAGAAAATAGTATGTGTGTATGTGCGGGTGTGGGTGAGATTATCAATACCTTTTTCTACTTGATGTATGTAATTGTATGTCTTCTTTTGATTTTCTCTACTTCCCCAATTGTACGTATTCCCCTATCGAGGTGTAGTTTGGTCACACTTATAACAAAAAGAGGGTGTGCCTTGGCCCAACTGTATTGTTGTTTCATTGCGACTTATGCTTTGTGGGTTTGCATCAGGGAACTGATTTTTCGTACGTGCAGGCCAGACTGCATATCTAACCTTCCCCAGACCTCGCATCAGAGGTCGGATTGTTCTTTCAGGTTTGCCTTTTTATATTTATCATAATCTGAAGCTATATCAGTAGTTAATAGCATACAACAGGATCTCATCTTAATGTGCTTAATTACTGATGTTGGATAATTTTAATATAAGCCTTAATCTAAGTTGGTTCAGATCATCCACTCTTACTAAGATTAACAAAACTAGATTCTAGATTTCTAGTATATTTATCTCTTGGTGGATCCATTATGAAAACTTATAAATGTTTATTTTGCTATCAAGCTAGTTTTCAAAGGCATTAATTCAAATTCTGCTTAATGTATGTAATTGAGTTTAGTATCTTCAATACCTTTTTCTGCATGAAGTCCCATTTAAGATGTACTTTTATGTCATTGGATTCATGGGTAGAGAGATTAATGGTCATTCAGAGTCTCACCTTGCTCATTTTGTCAAACATCAAGCGTGCTATGCAGGTATTGAACCTTACAGTTGTAGTGTTAACTGCAAAAAGAGGAATATTGCTACACATTAAAACTAATATGGGTGTAAAGACTGCCGTTTTGGCGTGGTGTCTATGTGCATAGACACAGGAATGGGTGGTTGAGGTAGGGAGAAGTAAATATAATTAATGGAGTTTCCAACTCCCGCCCCAAAAAAACCCATATCCCATGGCTACGACACGCCCATGAAAATGGCAAAATCCATATTATCTCTCATTTGTTGTAGAACCTGAAAAACATATAAATACATTTGGGTTAGATATTATAGTTAATACCCATTATATACACATGTTGACAATAATAGTTGATTGAACATAATGATAATCAGAAATTTTGCACAATAATGCCTAAAATTGAAAAACTCTACATGTGCACCTATATAACATAAAGTGGTTTGGGAAAACATGTCCCAATTTGGAGTTTTGTTGGGGTAATTACAAAGACACTTTTAACATATGGAAAAATTATTTCAAGAATATAGTTCTAATAAAAAGACTTTGAAGTCATTAAAACATCTTTATCATACCGTAACTAAGGATAGTTTGGGGAATATTCAGTTTGCACATCATGATTCCTAGTGGAATTTTGTAGATAATCTACTTACCACAACTTCATATGATCTATAAATCTAAATATTTATTCAACTACCTAGGAAGGAACTAAATATTGCATACCCCAAGAAACTTCTTACAAATACAACAGAGTGCAACAAGGATACAACTTGCAAAACATCATGCATTATTTACAAACCCAAAGTCATGGATCATTGACTGCAACGATTAGACTTTAAAATAAATGAACATTTTCTTTCGTTGCATTAGCGACCACCAAAACTTTGATAAACACTATTTTTCCCATTATTATACCCTGCACATAATAATAGTAGTATTAATATAAAAAGTAGGCAAAAGTAAAGAGCTATTATGTTAATAAAACTGCACATGGTTACATAGGGATACCTGCATCAACATATGTGACTATGCTTCTTCTGAAAAGCATCCAACATAAGCATAGATGGAATCAACTGAGCATGATAAAACAAACACAACAATTAAAATAACAGTAAAAATAACAATTAAAACAAACACCTTTAGATTGAGGGTATCTTCTAATCTACTTCGTGTATGACTTGGTAGAACATATTGAATGTGGAAACAACTTAGCATAATTGAAGGATAACATCTGTGTCAAACTCCAATTAAGAAGTGAAAATTTAGTTATATATACAATTCAGAAAATAGAGGGCAAACCTTTAGATTGTGGGTATCTTCACATTTTCTCTTCTTGAAGCTCTTTCTCCCTTCATTTTTGTTAGCTACAGTTGTTATCGTTGCCGCTACAGCTGGAGGGCAACTATCGGTTCTTGTAATTGCACAACTAATCTCAAACCCGAACTCAATTCCATACCCACGTTCCCCATAATCTAAATGATCATCTCCACCGAAATTTCCATAATCAGCCCACCCATTCTCCAAGTCTGGATCCGGTTTCACCACCATATTTCCAAGCTCCTCAAGCCCCACAACCAAGCCATTACCCAACAAACTCTGAAATTCTTGTGCTTGAGCTTGTATAAAAAACACATTAAGATCAATATATGAAATAAACGAATATTAATCTAACAAACATTAATCGAAAATAAATAAATATTAACCTGAAATAAACAAACGTTAATCTGAAATTATGGAGTAGGGAGGCTGATTAGTAACCTGAAATAAACAAACGTTAATCTAATATTAAAAGTTGATTTAAGCTGAAATTATGAATTTTGAATTGAGAAAATGGATGCAAAACAATGCTAATGGATGCCCATGCCGATGACAAAGCTATGATATAGTTATCAGTGTGCTCGTTGCTTATAACACATCAGTGCATCCTACTAAAATAATACCATGGCTTCGGCAGTCCAATGTGTTACCTGAAAGACACTTGCATATAATTCATCCACGGGTTTAGTCCACAACGCGTCCAAAATTACACTGAAAGTCACTTTAAACAGATGCACTGTAAACAACATTTATGCCCTGTAAAACTTCATTTATTACTCTAAAAACAATTTCAAATAGCATTTATCCAGTGTTTAAAAAATAAAGATTTATCGAATCTTTACAAAAGTATACCCACGGGAATAAAATTACATGTAAGAAACATTGATTAGATACACATTTGGGTATTTAAGTTTATCTAAATACCTCAAATAAGAAATGATTTGTAACAGATACGTGTTCTAAGCCCACTTTTAACATAATAAATGACTTGGTAATAACAATGAGTCACGGGTAACCAAATACATTGATATTCTGAATTACTATAGCAAAAATGATATATTTTCCAAACCAATATTTTAAATTAATTATGGTATCTTCAAATGCAAATTCATGTATTTAAATTATTGAACCTTAAATACCCATGTCTTTTTAATGAAACCTAACATTATCAAAGTCAATCTCAACCACACAGAAGATGATATTGTACAATAAGATAGTCTAAAACTATAGTCATAAGAAGTTATTATTAACATTTTTTATGAGGAATAAATACGTTTTTCTAGAACTCATCCATCCAGAAATAACACCAGACAACTTTTTCTTCATCAGCACCAAAAATTTTCTTCATAGTATAATATCAACTAAGTAGTAAAAGAATGAAAATACACAAATCACTGCTCTGCTATTGGTGAAAAAAATCCACTAAAGAATACACCCAAAACATAGACAATGAATTAATTTACTTATACACCCAAAACATTTTGACCGAGATTAAGTTTGGCCTAAATCGAAGTACACACAGTGATTTCCCTTTCTTTTCATTTTCTTTAAAAGAAGTACACACGTTTGCCCAAATCGACATCATTTTAAATGATGTCCTTGCAAAATATTTTGATCTCTGAAATTTTTTTGATCTCTGAAAATGAAATCACTGTTCTTTGTTCAACCCAAGCCTAAACCTCTCAATAGATCTCCAAAACCTAATTTCATTCAAAGAACTAATCTACATAGTCTAATATAACCAAATCAGGTAACATTCCCAAAAGTTTTAAAGAGGCAAAATAATTAAATCATTTATTCACACACACAAAATGAAATTAACATTGAACAACACTAAAACAGTCGATTAAAAGAGACTGATCTGAAAAATAGTTGCGGCAACGAATTGATCGATCTTAAGGGTTAACTATCATAAACTCAAAAGATGTTTAGACACTACTCTGTTTTCTCACTTAAAACCCTGTAACATTCATTATACCAGATCTGTAACACCTTGTGTTGTATAAATACCCCTAAAAAATTAAATCCATCTTAAAATCAATTCCATTAAAGATCAAATAACCTAATAACAGTAACTATCAAAAAAAAAAATTAGAAGAAGTGCACGCGAGATATAAGAAGACGAACAGTCGGAAAATAATTACCTTCGTTGATCGTTGTAAAGCCGAGAGAGGGAGAGAGAGAGAGAAAGGGAGAAGGGAGAGAGGGAGTAAAGTGAGGGAAAGAAATGAGACGTGTAGGTTTAGAAAATTGAGTGTAAGAGAGAGAATGGGGATATACTATTATACCCTTATGTTTGAATTTTGAATAACGGGGGAAATAAATTATAGTGTGTCAAAAGAGGGGGAAATCAAAATTTTCAAGTGTAAAATAGGAAGGGCAAAAAAAATTCATCTTGTGATGTCATAGTTGAATCATATGACATACATAAGTTTTGTAACTTATTATATAAATATTAACATAATTTTAATAGCCTATAAATATCACATTGTAAGTATAACACAAGTATACATATTTATCCACCACTATTATATATATACTAACACAGCACCCCAAGGATACACCTATAGTGCATTGCATACTATGTTATCATGTCCCAGTACATCTCGTACTTAAATAAGAACTATCGGTTCGAAAATCTCTTACGAACAATATAAACAAATCACACATATTGGCAGCGAACATAATTCACATATCTATGGGTCACGCACATACCTACGCTCCCATAGTTAGCTGACTTATCAGTTAACAAATAAGTCTTCACAGTCCTATGTTCTGAGATACAAGTCAAATATCCCGCCAAAGGTCACTCAGGATAAGACCGTCTCAACACAACTCCCCACAATAGTAAACAGTTAGGTATGTCATACACATAATATCAAATATAGGTATACACACAACCCATCAATCAAACGGTATACTCAAAACCAATTGTCATATTTCATACATAGTATTTTTATCACTAAATACTATCAACGTATTTTTAAATTGCGATATTCCCTCTCTCGTGATATATATGTATATATGTCACCCAAAAATCCTTAATACATAATCATAAGAAGTCCCACAAGTAAACACTAATTTTTATTCTTATAAGTTCCATATCTTCAGAACTAATGTCGTAAGTATTTATCATGTAATACTCTCGACGCATTTACAATTACGATTATCTCTCTCCTATAATTTTCAAGGTAAACTCATCGTCCCAAATATTTAAATCATTACACCTAAATAACTCCTAATAATCCTGCGCAATTTTGGGTTCATCGAACACTAATTTATCCTCACTCAAATTGACTATTTACCAATTAGGGGAAAATAGGAAATTCTCTGAAAATTAGAAATCTCTCTCGAACCAGAATAGGATCTCGCTCGAACGACATACACATATCGCTCAATCCAGCTTCGCGTGAAATCTCTATCTCGCTCGAACGACTTTGCGCGACTTACTTATCTCGCTCGAACGACCCACTTCGCGCAACATCTCACGAACTGGGCTGTTTCGTCCTCTACCTCCAAATTCAGCGTTTTCCCACCATTTTTACTCCTAAAACCTCTAAAGATCAATCCCAAACTTCCAACAATCAATACCAAACATTATTCTAACATATATATGTGATTTCCCATAACCTAACATCATTAAATCATCACCAATCATCCACATAATTTGAAATCCCCAATTTATTATCAAGAACCCTAGTTCTTAATTTGATATGCATAACTTCTAAATTAAAACTAGCTTTGTTAATAGAAATCATCATAATTTCGTAGGCATCATCTTATCTATGTATGGGATTCGAATTCTTATCAAATCAGCCCTAGTTTATGATATAGTTCTCCAATTTCACCCAAATTAACTTTCATAACAAAGGTTTATTAACCTAGACAAACATGAACACAATTATCGCTAAAGAAAGCAAGCAATAAACACTTGCCTCGATTTTAAAGGTCTGATTTGTTGGTGTTGTTGGTATGGATGCGCTCCTCGCGTTCCGACCTACACGATGGTGGTGGTGGTGGTTGTTCAAGGTGGTGTCAATTGACTCTCCTCCTTTGGAATTTGCTCTCCCTCACCCACTATAGCTCTCTTTTGATTTTGGTGTATCCTAACCCTAATTGTCCCAAATTAGCTAATATAATATTTCTCCAATTTTTGCCCATTTAATTTCTCCAAAAATCCAAATTACAAAACTACCCCTATCGGGTGCCGGCTTGGCCTAAAAATATCCCGGGGTCCAAATAGAATACCCGGGTAGAGTTTTTTTACTATCTCGACCCCTCCGGACTCAACGACGCACTCAAAATGATCATACAAGTTACTTAAAATAATTTACTTTTTTTATTCCACTTATTTAGTCCTGACACGACTCACACGCGTGTCCCGACTTAATATACCAAACTATCGTATTTCTCTCTCACAACAAGTTATATAAAATTGTCATTCCATATTACTTATTCTCACAGTAATATTAATAATTATTAACTTCTCGCCAGGCTAGTAAATATTCAATTTTAATCCGGATGAATAATTAATTCTCACATTTTAATTTAATTAATCCAACAATAATAATAAATCACATAATTATTTAAATCCTCAAAAATACGTGGTGTTACATACTTCCCCCCTAATAACGGAATTTCATCCCGAAATTCAGAAAATAAGGCATTTCTGGTAAGGACAACTCTGGGTATTTACCTCACATCTCACGTAATCTACGTAGTACCGCCCATACAGTACATCACCAAATACCCTTAATAATGAACACCTCACTGATGTTATAATTTACACTTCAGGCCTTACCATTTAAGTTTCACTACTTAAATTTTAGATAATTACTATCTATCCTCCTACTACTCACACTAGCAGATTAATCAGTATTTAGATATATATGAATTTGTCTTACTACTATGTTTCATTAGTAGTTTATTCTCTCTTGTATGGTATATAATTTACACACAATATATACTATAAATGTTAAGACATTTTCGCCATACTGCCTCTGCAAGGGACTATGGAACCCAAGCCTGTACGCTACCGGCTCAAACTTAACAATAATATGAAAAGATCCCAGATCACTCGGTACCAATTTCTTCATTCCATCGTGCAATAATGTCACTCCCAATAATTTCTATCCTGGTTAACGGGCCCTAAAATTCCTCTGGACCTAGTACATTATTTTCCTCCCCTCTATCCAGTAAGCACAAGAATGACAAGGATTGATATATATAATGCCTCAAATGGAATCCTATCGATAAAGAGCTGAGGGGATTCGTCTTACACTAACTCCTCCAGTGGAAGATATTACACTAAACCTTCCCATAATTGGAAATACAACATACCTCGCAATGTGCAACTAAGACTCTCAGTCTGCCCATCCGCCTGCGAGTGCGTTAGGCTGGATACGTTCGCATCGCGATATTCATGGCCTCCCAAAAACTCTTCCCAATAACCGAGTCATAAATATCTTGACTCTTTTGGACAAAAGCTTTATTTGTACCCCATATAACCTTACTATCCCAGGAATAACAGTTGGGGTTTACTGTTACACATTATGATTTGTCCTAACTTGGCATAATGTAAGCTATTTTAATTACATAACCCACTTTCACCCACATAAGGTCGTGATCCCTTTGCAAAGTAATTAACTCTGTAATGGTCCAGGGATTCACTCTTCTATTACTACCAAGGAATTACTACTACTTAAGGAACTCTATTATTTCCTGATGGTCCACTTCTAATTGGAGCTCAGCAATGTCTTATTTTTCTTATTCCATCACTACTGCGGCTTTATATCATTATGCATTTTACCTATCTTACAACCACATCCACATCTATGGCTCAGGCGACAGTGTCATCACTGCATGTCGCAAGTCCCTCCCCTTCTCTTTAAGCTTCAGATTCTCGTGAAACATGTTCTCTCCATGTCCTATCAAGTAAGTTTCAACCTTTCCCAAGTTAAACTTTATTGAATTCTTCCTATACAATCCTCGTGGCAAAATTTGGGAATTAACGGTACTAACTGACGTAAACCATCAAACAGTTAAGTCCTGAAGTCAAAGTGTCTACATTCCGTTACCTCCAAAATACGCATTGTGTCACAATCTTTCGCTTAAGGAAGAAAAATTTATTACCCAAATATCTAGGACACCCATACACCCTATGCTTTGTGGATTGCAGCACCACCGTACTAGACGTGTTATATAAATATCAAATTATACCCCACATACTTGCATGACTATATGGTAAGCTCTACTCAGCCATCCTACCTTTTCCACCCAATAATATATTTGGTTGTCCCACCGGCCTACTCGTGGTGTCAACGATTAGTGACATTATCACATATTAATCTTATACGTCTTTATCGTCCTTAGTTTGTAATATTACCATTATCATACAGTTATAACTACGTATACGGGTAATCATTACGATACTAAATCCATTTACTAAAGGCAAACTTCTCCCATCTTCCAACGTTCGCTAAGTTTCATGCGTGGGATGTCTCGCAAAGAGAAATCCAAATAAGGAACCCCCCGATACACTACTACCTAACACTGCTGGTCGTCGAGATCTGTTAAGTCCTTAATCCATAACATATATCCCTGATTTCCCATCTACGAACATAAAAATTTTACTCGTCCACTCTCATGTCACTAAAGATAGCATACAATGCGGTGCTCTCACTATCACAAGTTATTAGTGCTATATGATTAAGGAGCTATACCTCTCCTCTCTATAATAAGTCAATATACCCTGAATTACATCAGTAAAACATCTATGCTCACCGGGATCAACATAGTAAGACAACATACTCACCGAAGTCTACAATACAATACAACATATATGCAGGCTCAACCATCTTTCAGGTGATGCCTCGTTAAAACCATATTCTTAAAATATGAAATTTTTAGTAGGATAGTCTTATCACACAATTTACTACCATTCAAACCCTCGGTAACCAGTAACCATACAATATAATAATAATGTTCTCTACTATCATTAAAGCTCAAAGGAGCACGAATCGTTACATAATACCATATACAAATTTCTCTTAGTGACTAGACTTTCTCCTCCCCGCAATTGGTACAAAAAGTCTCGCTACCCAAATGGTAGTCACCTACATAATAAGGCTGCTATCTAAAGCGTACCCACTAAATCGGATGTACGCTCTAATCCTTAGTGTTAACTATTCACATATGATGTGACACACCCATGTCTCTTGAACTCATCATTTATTCACAAGGATGAAACAAGGCTTCATCAGTCTAGCCTCATTATAGGGTCCCCGCACACACTTTTTGCGACCCATAATTATCTATAATCATTATAATTAGGATTCCACTCATTAGTTTTTCCTTTCCTCATTGTGGGTACATTATTCTGTTCTATGGCTTACCCGCTCGACATTGATACATTGGCCCCATATCTCTAGGCCTCAAATATGGCCTTACTGGCCTTCCCTTTTGGGCCCCGTTGACCCCGAAATACGGTATGCTACAGTCATTGAGGACTACGCTGGTCCTTCCTAGACATACTACTCTCAGGTTATTAGTTCCTGGGTCCAATTCTCTTAGCCCGATTCCTACACTGGATATTTTACTTCTCCAACTGGTATGCCTTACAGGCCCGGTTTATTATTCTCGATACTATCAATTTCACTTCTCACATGGACACGTTCAATACTGGTAACCTTTATCTCTACATGTAGGGAAATTTCCCTTTCACTGGTCCTCCTGGACTTATTGGGATGTCTTCTCTCGGACCTGGCAGTCTTAACTCCCAGTTGTTATTTTCGTTGTTCCTTGTGCTCTACAGGGCATATGGAACACATGGTCGACCCGCTGATCTTGGTTGAATCCACCACCATTACGTTAAGATTTAATCATATCATTTTAAATAGGTTTCCCCCTACTGGGTGTACCTTCTGGTGATGTTTTACTAACACCATTGAATTCAACCTTGCCCTCCGGCTAGGTATCGCAACTCGAGTGGCTCCCTTTCTTCTGGGGCGTTGAAATATTCTAGTAAACATATACTTAAATGACATTGACACCAGTCACCTTATTCTCACCTCCCATTCATGCTAGGGTATTCTACCCACGAGTCCATTTTCATCTTACGGACCCTTTTACATTCCGTGACCCCTACTTCGGTTACGAAGTTCGCTTACCAAGTTAACTCACCATTTACGGTTGATCTCTACCTGACCTACTGGTGATAAGTTCAACATCTCTTTCATATCTCTGTCTGACCAGTGGATGGAAAATTTTAAACGGTCAACCCGTACCCAATATCTCGGTTTGATTGACTATTCTTACTCTTTGGTGTTTCTCTGAGCTCGAAAAAATTCTTATGAATTTAAAATTCTGAGTGTCATTGCACTCTACTTTACATTATCGCCTTTAGATTAGCTCCCTCCATTGACCCATCACACTTAGATATTACTGTTGGTGACTTATATCGCGATCACAGTTCCCAGAATGCTTCACAACTTTCAATTGTTTTCCTCCTCCTGCAGTCCCACTAATGGCCTTCGCTGGTCGTCCCATCTTGTTCAGAGTACAAAGTCCAATCACTTTCGCATATGAATTGGATTCACTAAACTAAATCACATGAGAGCGTGAATTGCCTACACATTGAAATACAACAATCCTAGAATAAGGCTCCACATCAAAGAACGCTAAACTGAAACGTAATGAGTCGTACATATATCCTAAAAGACTCTAGAACTTGATGCTCTGATACCACCTGTGACACCCCACCCAATTAAATATCGGGTGATCAGTCCTTTATAAAATTTATAACAGAATGTTCGATTGGTTCATTCTTAGCATCACTGTCAAAAACTTAAATCCAATTAATTAACTAACATTTAATTAAGCTAGTGTCAAAACATTTTTCCGATTTAATTTGAAACCAATTAATTCAATTAATTTCTTAACATTGAATTATAAACCATGCTCAAGAAATGAATGCTGACTGAATCAAATACTGAATAATTAAGACTGGATAAAACCTTCCAGCTCAAAGTCACAAACCAAACCATAATGAATACTCAATCAAACTGAAAATAACTACAAAGGAACTGAGTACAACCCCGCTAATGAGAATGGGCGACACATGCCCAAACTGAAATATCTGAACTAGGAACTGAATGAAATGAGAGAAGCATCTAATCTCAATGACCCGCAACTTCCACAATAGCTGCATCTCGACAAACCATCCAAGTATCTAGAACCGGTGTCCTTGTGGCTGGGCGCCTGTACTAATACATATATATATATATATATATATATATATATATATATATATATATATATATATATATATATATATATATATATATAGCAAAAGAGAGAAGAAATGCTAGAGACGGGTCAGAGCCCGATGTTTTAAAAAGATTTATTAGTAAGTATTTAAAACTACATTAAAGCAAGTATTATATGCATGTTAGTTCGAACTCTCACATGAGATTCTCACCTCTCGACTAGTATGCACACCTAACGTACATCTAATCCAACCTATCCATCTGGCAGACTCCTAACTAGGAAAAATGATTATCCTTCTAGTTACCCCTCGTAGTAGTATTCCGTATTTGGTCTCAATATTTATCATTTTAAATAAGTGTTATCACACTAAAGTTAAGTATTTACAATTTACATTATTAAAGATTTCACTATCTTAATAGTCTGCAATTATCTCATTGTAGATACACCATAACCATACATATATATATCCTTCACTATAATATATATATAGAGAGAGAGTCAGACTCTCCAACATACCTCATTAAACATACTTATGAACATACCTCTTTTTTTTAAATAATAAAAAAATAATTTTGAGTTGATATTTTTTATATGGGTTCATGATATTTCAATGTGCCCCTGTAAAAATATTCAGCTCGAAATAATGTTTTTGTTATTTTTAAAAAATAGGTAAAAAATCTGACAGTTATATAGGGTAAAAACTGTTAGTTCTTTTTTTACCTATTTTTTTAAAAACAACAAAACATTATTTTTAGTTGATTTTTTTTACAGGGGCACATTGAAATATCATGAACCCATATAAAAAACTTTATCTCAAAATTATTTTTTTTACTATTTTAAAAAATGGGTATGTTTCCAGGTATGTTGCTAGGAGGTATGTTGGAGAGCCTGACTGTATATATATATATATATATATATATATACACTAACACAGCACCCCAAGGATACACATGTAGTGCATTGCATACTCTGTTATCATGTCCCGGTACATCTCGTACTTAAATAAGGACTATCGGTTCAGAAATCTCCCACGAACCATATAAACAAATCACACATATTGGTGGCGAACATAGTTCACATACCTATGGGTCACGCACATACCTACGCTCCCATAGTCAGATGACTTATCAACTCACAAATAAGTCTTCACAGTACTATGTTCTGAGATACAAGTCAAATATCCCGCCGAAGGTCACTCGGGATAAGACCGTCTCAACACAGCTCCCCACAATAGCAAACAGTTAGGTATGTCATACACATAATATCAAATATAGGTATACACACAACCCATTAATCAAACGGTATACACACAACCAATTGTCATATTTCATACATAGTATTTTTATCACTAAATACTATCAACATATTTTTAAATTACGATATTCCCTCTCTCGTAATATATATATATAAGGATAATATGTTACCCGAAAATCCTTAATACATAATCATAAGAAGTCCCACAAGTAACCACTAATTTTTATTCTTATAAGTCCTATATCTTCAGAACTAATATCGTAAGTATTTATCACGTAATACTCTCGAGGCATTTACAATTACGATTATCTCTCTCTCGTAATTTTCAAGGTAAACTCACCATCCCAAATATTTAAATCATTACACCTAAACAACTCCCAATAATTCTGCGCTATTTTGCGTTCATCGAACACTAATTTCTCCTCACTCAAATTGACTATTTACCAAATAGGGGCAAGATAGAAAATTCTCTAAAAATTAGAAATCTCGCTCGAACCAAAATAGGATCTCGCTCGAACGACATACACGTGTCGCTCGATTCATCTTCGCGCGACATCTCTATCTCGCTCGAACGACTTCGCGTGACTTACTGATCTCGCTCGAAGGACCCACTTCGCTCGACTTCATGCGACATCTCGCGACCTGGGTTGTTTCGTCCCCTACCTCCAGATTCAGCGTTTTCCCACCATTTTACTCCTAAAACCTCTAAAAATCAAGCCCAAACTTCCAACAATCAATACCAAACATTA
Organism: Sambucus nigra; assembly: GCA_949130495.1. Lineage (NCBI taxonomy): Eukaryota > Viridiplantae > Streptophyta > Magnoliopsida > Dipsacales > Adoxaceae > Sambucus > Sambucus nigra. The sequence goes on from OX422218.1 coordinate 226,365,538, forward strand.
TTCTAACATATATATGCGATTTCCCATAACCTAACATCATTAAATCATCACCAATCATCCATATAATTCGAAATCCCCAATTTATTATCAAGAACCCTAGTTCTTAATTTGATATGCATAACTTCTAAATTAAACCTAGATTTGTTCATAGAAATCATCATAATTTTTTAAGCATCATCTTATCTACACATGGGATTCAAATTCTTATCAAATCATCCCTAGTATATTATATAGTTCTCCAATTTCACCCAAATTAACTTTCATAACAAATGTTTATTAACCTAGACTAACATGAACACAATTATCGCTAAAGAATGCAAGCAATAAACACTTGCCTCGATTTTGAAGGTCTGATCCGTTGGGGTTGTTGGTATGGATGCGCTCCTCGCGTTTCGATCTACACGATGGTGGTGGTGGTTGTGCAAGGTGATGTCAATTGACTCTCCTCCTTTGGAATTTTCTCTCCCTCACCCACTGTGGCTCTCTCTTGATTTTGGTGTATCCTAACCCTAATTTTGCCCAATTAGATGATATAATATTTCTCCAATTTTCATCCAATTAGTTCCTCCAAAAATCCAAATTACAAAACTACCTCTACCGAGTGCCAGCTTGGCCTAAAAATATCCCGAGGTTCAAATAGAATACCCGGGTAGAGTTTTCTGACTATCTCGACCCCCCTGGACTCAACGACGCACTCGAAATGATTATACGAGTTACTTAAAATAATTTACTTTTTTATTCCACTTATTTAGTCCTTACACAACTCACATGCGTGTCCCGACTTAATATACCAACTGTCGTATTTCTCTCTCACAACAAGTTATATAAAATTGTCATTCCATATTACTTATTCTCACAGTAATATTAATAATTACTAACTTCTCGTCAGGCTAGTAAATATTCAATTTTAATCCGGATTAATAATTAATTCTCATATTTTAATTTAATTAATCAAACAATAATAATAAATCACATAATTATTTAAATCCTCAAAAATACGGGGTGTTACAGGAGTCATGCCCTAAAACAATTAGTGCAATACAAGGAGACATTATCATATTCTATATATTGTGAAAAACCATTATTTTCTCATGCAATCTAGACCCTAACAGGTCTGTTAGACATCAACTGAAGTTCAACACAACCCCTGGCTATGCTAGGTCTATTTAAATTAGTTTTTGATCCATGTAGTTATAAAGGCTTACCAGCAACTTGTGCTATTGAATATAATGAGGTTTTAGAGAAAAAGTTGACATGTAAAGAAGGGAGAGTGATCCAAACACATGCCAAAGAACTCTCTTTATCAGGCATAAAATCTGCAATCCACTTGAAGGTTCTCATTAGGTATATTCCCAAATACCATGTATTCCTCATCCAGAGCCTAACAAAGTCTTCTTAATTATACAACCTTATGAGAATTTTTTTTTATTGATCAATCCCACATAAAAGGCTGCTTTTAGATTCATTGATGCTAAATTCTTTCGAATGTTTTCGATTGCAAGTCTGCCATGTGAAAACTTTCTAATGATGGAAAGATTGAAAGGTTATAGCTTATTAATATCTTTTCAGGAGAATTTTATAGCAGGTTCACCTTTAATGGTTGAAACTTGGATCAAGGGAATGTTAGCCTTAGTGTTAGTTCCTTTAACTACACTAACAAAGGACTTATTCCAAGGATTATGAGGATCACGGGGCTTGTTTACTTCAGGATTGACGTGAATGGAGGCTACCATTCAGCCTTAATTAGGGTTGATTGAGAGAGAGGGGATTTGATAATGATTTCTTATATATATATATATATATATATATGTATGCATGTATGTATGTATGTATGTATGTATGTATGTATGTATGTATGTATGTATGTATATGTGAGTAAAAATAATATTATAGCATCTATATATATATGTATGCACTTTTTAAGTACATATATGAAGGTTTTGATAGGCATGGAGTTTATCCATTCGAATTTTTCCAGCCATTACATATGTATAAGTTTGCTTAAAAGAAAATACCATTATTTTTGTGTATATAGTTATATACGTATGTTACGTAAAAATGAGAAAAAAGGACTTTGTTCATGAAAAATTTCAATTATTGGCCATAATAATATTTTATGTCACATGAAAAGAATTGGAATTGAATTTAACAACTCAATTGTCAATTTATAAAAATACGCGAAAAGTGCCAGTTTGGCATCTGTAAAAATTAATATACCCTAAACTGTTGATAAAAAAAATACACGGAACTTACTATTGGAATCGTGTTGTCGAGTAGAATTTTTTGTTATAAAAATATTTTTAATTCGGCACTATGTTTTACAACGCCACATTTGGGTCATTGTATCTATTAAAGGATCCAAATAAATTAAGCAGGATTTTATTATATTTTCTCTAAGAAAATTGTCCGAACATTTTATAAAAATTAGATAAATATTTTTATTCAAATCGTAAATGAGTTATAGATACATACGAGTTCGTTATCCGAATACCGACGAAAGTGTAATTACGAAAAGCTACGTCTAGAGTGAAATATTTATTTTTAGATTATTTGTAGTAAATACTGCATTAAAGATTACAATTAAATATGACAAAGCACAACGAATCAGACAAGCTCGGCTATTCAATACACTGGTAGGTTTTCTATTTTTCAATAGTAAACTTTAGCATTTGTTATTTGTTACTGATATCACTCTCTGATAGCCATTTTAATCCTAAGTATGTGTAAAATTACATACTCATATTTATCATATTCTCATAATTTGTTTTAACTGCAGATATTTGAATTTGAATCATATAAATCAATTTAACCCTTCTCACCTAATAACTGATGTCATGTTCCCTATTGAATCTGTTCACCCCTACACTTGTGTGCAAATATTTATATTATGAGCTTCAGTATTAACTAGGGAGTCGACTTTCGTGTTGTCCCACGAAACTTTTCTGCTTGGCCTATGGTGTTAGATGTTTGAGAGCCTGGATTATTACTACATACGTATAAGTGCCACTTGGATAGTATGCCTAGACGGTTACTTTTCACCATAGGTTCTAGATTGATTTTCTTTGGTTATACTAATGGCTTACTTATTTATATACCCCCTTAGTGAGCTAATAAGTATGGGATTATCAGTTCAAAGATCCTTAATTTTCTTTATATGACCCTTAATGAGTTGGTAAGTATGGGATTATCAGTTCAGACTCCTTGATTTTCTTTAATGTTATTATGATAAACATTTTCTTCCACTTCATTTGATCAACACTGAATTCCATATACATTCCAAACTCTCTTTATATTTATAGTTTTTATAGAACTGGTAGAATGTATTCAGTAACTTTGCTAATTTGTTTCCTTCCAGTTATTTTGCATAACTACCAATAGGCAATGATAAATACTCCAAGAATTATAATACAGCAATTTGAGATATGTAGAAAAATCATATTATAATGCTTTTGAACTACAGTGTAAGATAGTTTAGATTTTATAAATTCTTTGTTAGCTTAGCATGCATGGCTTAATTATGATTTAGCATTATTTTAAAATAACATTAGCCCTCGAGAAATCAGGATGTGACATATTTAGGGCTATCACTGAGACTTTTCCTTTTTCCCCTCATGAAACCCATCGTGGGTTGGATTCCCCAAGAAACCTTTGAAGAGAAAAACAATACTGACTCTTTGACTTGTCCATTTTCACTTTTGTATTAGACCATGTCTTTAACACTTAGAGAGTTTTCTTTATTGGTGAAACTCTCATAGTGTAGTCACCTTTAGCCCTGAGTTACCTTTGGCCTCAGTGGAAGCTGGCCTTTTTCCTTCTGGTGTGCATGATTCCTCGATAGAGCTTGTGTCTGAACTGGCTTTTGTGCATGTGGGAGATGAAATCACCTTTCCATCATAATAGGTAGTTGTTTCTAGGACTACTATTGATATTGGGGATGGTAGCATTCCCCCAGCCTTAATTGTCAATGATCGAGCTCCTAAGGTATACTTCAGCTTCTTCTAAGCCATTTCATTTCTTATAATATACAAGTATGCAAAAAGACAAAAAAATCTCACACATGCTTGGTGACTTAGTAATAAAAACTTACTAAGATTTTAACTGAAAATCTCTCATTTGCTTAACAACTTAGCAATAAGACATACTTGCTAAGATTTCAACTCAAAATGTCACACCAGCTTGGTGACTTATAAATAAAACATACTTGCTAAGATTTTAACTCAAATTTCTTTTCCCTCAATCATTGTTGTTTCATTCTTTACAGCTTCGAGGGAACCCGATGCAACTCGTGACTTTCCTTCCTCTGTTCCCTCACCTGCCACCATGCTATCTCCACAACTTCCTACCCTAGCTGAGTCCTCCAATGATAGTGATCGTGGTTCCATGACTAATCTCCTTGCTGACAGTGAGTCTGGTTGTGAGGTTACTTTGCCTAACATTGCACCTCCAGAGTTTTGCTTCCAAGTGCTCCGACAGTATCCTTTTATCCATGGTTGCCCCCAAACGGTTTTAAACAGCTACTTCATCACCACCTAGACATATTTTTAATAGAATGTCTTAGTTCAAATCGTGTTATAATGGGTTATAAACTTCAAGATGTGGCAACCATCATGGATGAGATTATAAACACCCCCGCGAGTAGACTAGATATGGCTATTATCATCCACCACTTAAGTAATTTGAGGGAGCTATACAAAGATGGTTTTAACTTTGGTTGGCCCATCAACCATTTGATAATCTTAAAGGATTATTTTCCAACGACTTAATGCGAGCTTTATTATAAAAGCATGGAGGGATAGCATTCTGAGGAAGTAAGGCTGAAGGAGCTTGATCCTTTGATTAAAGGGATAGACCTCAAAAGAAGCTCTGGACAAAGCATTGAGTGAGAATGATGCAATATTTATCCAATGATTTGAAATCCAAACGAGACTTCAAACTTATGTGGAGGCTCAACAAGCATGTATTCAAGATGCCTCTGCATTGCCTGGGGCTTCTTCACTTCTCTAAGTTTGTGTTTTCTCTATGGCTAGGCCTTTACATATATATTTTTTCTTTTCTATGTACTTCTAGGAAGTAGTCCTAAATAGCATGTACTTTGTTAAAGATTAATATATGAAAGAAGCAATGTTTTGGCACTCAATTACATATACTTTTAATTTTCTTGCTTTCCCAATTTACATCATAATACAACTCTGGTATTTTTCATAATCATGGTGGCTTATTTGCAATCTACAATATCATTCTCAATTTCTATATTGAACAAACAACAAAAGAAAATAAAATGATCAATATAAAGTTGAAACACAAAATGGGGTAGACAATCTTAAACATGATAAACCTTCAACCATTTGTTATTAATTTAAAAAGGTTTATCTTCATTTATCTTAGAGATTGAGCAGTAGCCTGAGTCATCTGCCTCCTTGACTATAAATGGGCCCTCCTAATTGGCGGAAAATTTGGGCAATGGGAGCCCTCTGATGTTTCTCACAACTACCTTAAATACCAAGTCCCCTTCCACAAACTTTTTTTTCCTTACCAAATTATTATAGGCCCTAGAAAGTTATTTTGTGTACATTTGGTAGTACTCCATTGCATTGTCTCGGTGTTCATCCAATGCTTCCAACTGAACATGTATACTCTATGGGAGCATGTTGCTTTGCATATCTAGCCGAAGGGACTTCAAGCTCCACTAGAAAATTGCTTCAGCTCCATACACTAGCGAGAAGGGTGTGTATCCAGTTGGCTTTCTTTTGGTGATTTGGTAAGCCCATAAAACTGCTGGAATTTTGTCATCCCACACTCCTGGAAAGTTTTCCATCGTCTTGGACAAGATATTAACCAAGGTCTTGTTGGTTACTTCAGCTTAACCATTGCCTTTGGGGTAGGCTACCGTCAAGTTGTGGTGTATGATTGAATATTTGTCTGTGAATATGGTCACCTCCTTGTTGATAAATGGAGTTTCATTATCAGACAAAATAATAACCTTAGGAAGGCCAAAATAACAAATTATGTATTCTCTAATGAATTGTGTCACCACACATGTTGTTTCTCTCTTCACTGTTATAACCTCTGCCCATTTTGTGAAACATCCTATCTCCACAAGAATCCACAGTTTTTCCCTTGAGGTTGGATTAATTGCCCCTACCAGGTCAAATGCCCAAGTGTGAAATGGATAAGTAGTTTCCAATGAGTGAAGATCTACCAAAGGAGTATGGATCATATTCCCATATATCTATAACGCTTTGAACTTTTGAATGATCTTTACTTAAATCCTTCTCTATAGTTGGCCAAAAGTAGACTAAAGTCATGAGTTGATCGTATAACTTGGCTCCCCCAATATGAGTTGGATCATGGGCTTTCTTTAAGACTTTTCCTGCTTCCTCTCTTGTGATACATCTCAAATGCCAATTGAAGTATCCTATGCAATAAAGATGCTCCTCTTGAAAATAAAACCACGAGGACCTTCTTCTAATCCCAATAACATAAATCTTTTTTTATGGGAACAACTCCATGTTTGATTAAATCAATATAAGGTTGCATCCAATCTACCTGAGTCTCCATAAAGTTACATTCAGCTACTTGAAAGAAGAGTTGACATTTAGTGCATTCTCTTTGCATTGTTTTTCCATCTTACCTCATCATTGGTAAAAAGTATCCCTCTCTTTGGATTCTTATGTACAAAGTTGTTTTTATTGTCTTTCATTTCACTTCATGTGTCTTCTTTAACTTCGCTCTACCTCTTGTGGCCCAATGCATCTTGCCAACCATTTTCCCATATTTCTGAAATACAAATTCCCTTTGCTTGCAAAGTATTGAGCCAGCTTTCTCATCTCCATATTTCCTTCCCCAAACTCAAGATACCTCCAAATTTTACCCCTCCAATCAGAGTCATATTTCATAGGCAAAATTGCTTGAACCACCGAATAAGCAGTCCTTCATCGGATCACAATAATTATTGTCTTTCCATTCATGGCCACTTTTTGTGCGATTGTGGCATAGGCGTAAACATGCTTGTTCCTCATTCTAGGATGATTTCTTACTTTGACATGATGAAACTTGCCAAATAACCTTTTAATGATTATTCTGTAGGGTGTCAGGTTGACATGCTTAAATGCATATTCCCGATTCACTTGTTTAACAACCAAATTTTAATCTCTTTTGATGCAGAGTGCACGGATACCCCTTCGAAGGGCCTACAATAGTCCCGCACCAATGCTTCATATTGTACCTCGTTGTTGGAGTAAGAAAAATCTAACTTAAAAGATAGGAAAACTTCCTTTTTTTCCCTTGAAACGATAAACCCTCATCCCACTTTCCTTTGGGATGATGAACTATCAAAATCCATAATCCACTCTTCAAGGCTGGCTTCCTAGAAATTAGCTTATAAGTCATCTCCTAGAATGCCCTCTCATGTTGTCCCAAGTACCCCTAATAGGAAAATTTCTAATAGATCTGCATATGCTTGGATCTTAATTTCACGAGGAACCACACACTTTAATTCATACTATGAGAGAATAAGGAACCACCTTGCTGCCCTCCCAGTTAAAATGGTTTGTGCTAATAAAAACTTAGTGTGGCCACATCTTGTCAAAATGTGAATGGTGAAAGGTAGCATGTAATCTCTAAGTTTTAGGGCAACAAACACTAAGGCCAAATAATGCCTTTAAATTCTAGTTTACCTTGCTTTCGTACTATGGATGATTCCACTCATGTAGTAGACACGTCGTTCTTATCCATCAATCTTTTGTTCCATCAGAGCACTAATTGACCTCAAAGTGGAAATGAGGTAAAACTATAACTGTATTCCAGCTCTTTGAGGGATCATGGTCTATAGATAAGTGAGTAACTTCTTGAGTTTTTCAAAGGCTTCTTGGTGAGGTTCTTCCTATTTTAACTTTGTGTTCATTCACAGTAGGTCCATCGAGGGATGAGTTATCTTAGCTAACCCTGGCATAAATCTCTTAAGGTGGGAAACTTTCTCAAGGAAACTCTTGAGCTCCTTTGATGTTCTTCAGCAAGGAATATCTACAATATCCTCCTGCTTGTCCTAATCCATCTGCACCCCTTGGCGATCCACAAAAAATCCTAAGAATTTCCCACTTGTCATACCAAAGGCACATATAAGTGGGTTCATCTGTAACTTGTACTTCTTGCATATGTTAAAAACCCTCATAAGGTTAATCAATTAAGACTCATCCTTCTTTGATTTGATGACCAGATCATCATTATAACACTCCAAAATGTCATGGAAGAAATTATGGAAGATGACCATCATTGTTCTTTAATAAGTTTCCCCAATATTCTTCAACCCAAAAGGCATAACATTGTATATAAAGTTGCCTAATGGAATTCTAAATATTATCTTTTCATCATTTATTAGATCCATCTTGATTTGGTTGTAGCCGACATAACCATCAATAAAACTATACATCTCATGTCTTGCCGTTGAATCTATCAAACTGTCAATAGAGGGCAAAGGGAACTCATCTTTAGGGAAAGCTCTATTGAGGTCACTAAAATCAACGCAAATGCGTATATGATTTTGTTCCTTATTTCCTACCAGCATAATGCTAGATATCCAAATAGGATGTTCAATTATCCTAATGAACTCAACTGTCAATAGCCGTTGCACTTCCTCCTTGATCTTAAGATCTACCTCTGGCTTGTATGTTCTAATTGCTTGCTTCACTGGTATGGATGAAGGTATAACACTCAATTTATGGACGCTAACTTCTTGGTCCAGTCAACCATCTCACTGCACTTCCATGCAAATATATGTTTATATTCCTGAATGAGATCAATTAGTCATTAGCTCTTCTTCGTACCCAGGTCCTTCCAAATGAAAATAACCTTTGATCTTCTCAATCTTTAGCCAAGTCAATTTGCTCTAAGTTTTGTACTTCTGGTTTTGGGAGATCAGTCATACACTCTGATTCATCTTCTACTTTTTCCATAAATTCATGGATGTCAGAATTATTAATGACAAGATATTTCCCTTGATTATCCACCAAGAAACACTCATATTTCTGGTCATCCCCTTTGTCATCTTCCATAGCTTCTCGCACATAGATCCAAAGGCAATACACCACTCTTTCATCCTCTAGTTGGACCTTCTTGCACTGGTGATTGGGCGAAGCAACTACCTTAATCTTTCTATCTTTATTAATTTCCTCTAAGCTTGCCCTTAAGAACCTACTAAGTACACTCTGCCACCTAACTCCATGTTCTATTCGGTCAATCCTTGGCCTCATCGTATATCTTAGTTGTTTAGAGATAGATTAGGGATTGGGAATGGGATTACGTATTTCTACAACTCTATGGTATGCATTTCCCCCTTCTTCCATAGTGGTGCTCACTGGACCTAACCCTTCTCTGATTAAGGGGACTCTGACCCCCTCTATGCACCATTTTAAAATGAATGCATCTTCTCCCAGCTTCTTGTAAAATGATGCATCAACTACTTCTTGGTTGCTCGGATAACTATCTCTATTCCCTTAACATTTACCTTGGCACATTTGTGATAGGTAGAGAGTGCTAGGTCATGGTTGTGCATCCACATCCTTTTTATCAACAGATGGTATGAGTCGGCATTCTCTATAACGTGGAATTTGATGTGGGATGTGATATTCCCCATCATAATTCCAACATTTACATAACCAATTGACTTTAAAGATTGATTATCATAACCAAAAACACCAACGACATTGGTATTAGTCTTGCCTCGGAGATATTAACTACATAGAAAGATCTAATAGGCATAATAGTTATGTAGGCACCCCATCCATCAGCGCTCTTGCAAAGCTTACTCCACTCACACTTTTCGTGACATACATAGGCCAATTGTGTGGGAACTTCATTTCTCCATTAACGTATGAGAAAGTTATCTCAGATGTGAACTTCCTTGACAACCTAGCCATTGGTTCATTCCACCTTAGTGAGGGAATCACGTTCTTCTTAGCAATATCTAGCATTGTCTGGGTGATTTTGAGCCTGCTCTTATAAGGCATACCCACTTGGTCGAAGAACCATGTGAACTTGGGGGGATGTGACATAATTTGGTACTCCAATTTGGGTTCCACCACATAGCCTTCCACGTTGTAGACTTCCTTCATATCTCTAGCACTCACTTCATCGTAGTCATTTACCACATTTTCCATCCGATTGTGTTATTTTCTAAAGTTTCCTCAAACTCCTCTTTCTCCCTTCTTAGTTCCCTCGTGCTTTCTTTAGCCTCATAATAGGCCACTACTAAATTTGATCCATGGGCTGTTAATGGGTTATTATTAATATATCCCTATGGTATTTATAGCATTCCAGCTAACAACTATTTGTTAATAATCCTTCTCAAAGTAAAGCATGATATGGTTGGGTGGAAAATATGCCAATGCACATGGTAGGATTTGGAATCATCTTGAACATTTGGTCCTGGCTCATTTTGGGGCGCATCTTTGGCTATGTCAATTTCCCCCATGCAATATGGTGTTATAGCAGTTGACAACTTCCTCTATTGTACAAGGCAACTATGGTGAATCTTCCAGTCTCTCCCAAACTTCCTTTTATTATCCTTTCTTTATCCTCTTTTAGATTTTGTTTCCCCATCTGCATAACCTACTCCAGGGTCCTGGCCTCTTCCTACCCTAGCTTGAGGCCTAAACATCAAAGGGGTCGCTATGCGACTTGGGCGAAAGATCAACGAGTTATTTCCCGCTAATTTTAAAAAGGCTGCAAAAGTCCCCTTGCGTGTCTCGTTTATTAAGTGGAAATTATATTCAGGGAGCAAACCCTCCACATGAAGTTGGAGAATTTTGGACCCCTTAGCTTCCTCTTTCACATCGAGATACCTTTCCCAAAATCTTTTTATATATTCCACCACCTTTTCCCTCGATTGTTGTTTCTCCCATACCAGCTGAGTAAGAGTGAACTCATCTTCAGCTAAAAAGAACTTTTGGACGAACAGTATATGCATTTCTTCCTAAGTGGCCACATTTCTGGGATCTAAGTGTGAATTCCACATGTTATCTTTATCTGTGAGGGATTTAGAAAACTCCCTCAAATGTAGCTTTTTTTATTATTGCATTGAGCACCTATGTGCTCCACAAATCTCTTGATATGTCACTTTGAATTTCCCCCTTTTGCAGCCTACTTCTAAAAAATAGGGTAATGTAATCCTTAGGATATGGATCATTATTATACTCCTCTGGATATGGGATATAGAAGTCATCATATATTGAAGTCGTCTAGATACCATCATCTTCAATATCTCCTTCTTTATCTCTTTAACTATCAAAGAAGACGAGGAACCTGCCTTTGCTATAAAATAAATTGACTGAGCAACCACATGTTTAACATCAACTACGTTGGGTATTCCCATAATTGGTATAACAGTGGAAACGATTGTCGTGGGAACTATGCTCGAAGGAACTGTCGGGGCCTTTTGCACATAGTAGTAACAAAGTAACTGGGGTCCATCAATGCCGCAAAAGTTATCGACGTTGTAGTCATATACAAAAACTCCATGAACTTTCGAATAAAATGGGCCATTTGTTCTGGCCCCGTTACAGCACTCGTGGAGGCATGCATTATTGTGAGAACTTTTGTGGTCATTTTCACTTAGGGAACCTCCATTTGAGTCACCCCCTCTCTAGGGGCTTCATGTTCTATCTCATCTTATTCCTCCCTTTGTTAAATCTCATCAAAATTAATAACACAATTATCTTGAACCATTTTGATAAAAGAATACCTCCTCAGTGGAGTCGCCAAATGTAAGAGGGGAATCCTCTTGAAGCTGGGGTGTTATAATAAAGATGGAGGCGTAATTTCTATTAAAATGGCAATAAGTCACTAAGAGGGATGTTACCAACAATGATTAGATGAAGTCAAATAAATATTATTAAACACTTCATATTGAAATTAGAAAAACACTCGTGTATAACTCATGATAGGTAATAAATGAACTTTTAAAGAAATTAATTTAATGGAAGAGAAAATCAAGAACTCTTAGATACACCCTATGTAGGTAGCCCTAATACCAATGTACTATAAACTAGGGTCACATATCAATAAATGCTCTGGTTTTACAATAAATCTTTTCCTCTCTCTTAATCTCAAAATATTTTATTAGTCATGAAAAAACTCTCTCTCTCTCTCTTGGAGTGGTTAATATGTGTATATAATCACTCCTCACTTGAGTGGCCTGGGGACCAATAAATGTGAAAGACGGATCCTCTCTCCTTTATGTCACTGGAATTTAATGTGAATATGTGCTACCACTCCCCTACGTTATAAGCATTAAATGCTAGAAGATAAATTTAGGTGACCAACGATGTGTCAGGCAACTGTCACCACAATGGTAATCCACCAAACTACTTGGTAGCCCCCAAACCACCTTGGTTTACTCAAGTTTGGATTGGACAATAAGTAAGTCACGCATGACATAACTAAAAGAAAAAGTTACTTTTGGTAAAGGGTTATTTAGTACTAGGCCCAATGTGATATATAAAGCATGGTTGCTTTGGTTATTCTCTCTCGAGTTATAATCCAACGGTGTTTTATTAGGTGTATTCATAGTGGTTAAGTCAAGCCTTAACCACTATAATCCATCGGTGTTTTATTAGGTGTATCTAGGCCCAATGTGGTATATAAAGCATGGCTGTTTTGGTTGTTATCTCTCGATTTATAATCCATTGGTGTTTTATTAGGTGTATGTAGAGTGGTCAAGTCAAGCCTTAACGTTGCCTTTCTTCTCAATCCTCCAAACTAGTTCCCTCGAAGGTTCCCACAATTAGGTCATTTGATAGAGCATGAAAGCTCCCCCATGCCCTGCTAGACTTGGATTCTCATGAATACTAATTGACCTCACTCTCATATTACAAAACATTACAAGCCACAATATGTCATTACAAATACACAATTTAAATAAGTATAACCAAAGAAAACAGAGCTCCCTCGAACAACTCCTTTTGGGAAGCTTCCTCACTGCCTTCTTACTTCTTTATTCAAACTAAATTATAATCCTGGTCGCTTGGCTCTGTATCCTCTATTATGAGGGGGAATTATCTATAATTTACAAATTTACCTTTAGGCTCCACCTACACAAACCATCCAGTTATGTGACTCACGGAGTTAGATTTGAATCAAAATTGGAAAATTTATAGGATTAATCTTGAAAATAGGGCGTTCAAGAGTGAAAATATAATTTAACGATGAAACAACTCGAAAAGAGGCACGAGCATGTCACACTAGATCAAACTAACTTGTAGAAACAACCAGTGTAGTCATGTGACTTAATAGGAGATATTTTAATCAAAGCTTGAAAATCCTAAGGCTTAATCTTAATAATAGAGCATTAGAGGGTGAAAATATAACTTAACAATGAAATGGCCCATAAAGAGTTATGAGCACGTCACACGGGACAAAACTAGATTATAGAAATAACTCGTGCATTCATATGACTCATGGGGTGAGATTTGAATCGAAACTTTAAAATTCTATTAAGCTTGAAAATAGGATGTTAGAGCATGAAAACCTAATTCAACAACAAAATTGCCTAAAAAGGTACGAGTACGCACACAAGACCAAAATTAGTTGTAGAAACAACTCATGTAGTAATGTGACTCATTGGGTGATATTTGAATCAAATCTTGAAAATTCTAAGGCTTAAGCTTGAAAATAGAGCGTGGATGGTGAAAACATAATTTAACGATGAATGAAACCAAAAAGAGGCACGAGAAAGTCACCTGGGAGAAAACCAACTTGTAGAAATAAATTATGCAGTCATTTGACTCACAGGATGAGATTTGAATCAAAACTTGAAAACTCTAAGGCTTAAGTTTGAAAATAGGGCGTTAGTGGGAAAAAACGTAATTCAACAACAAAATGTCTTAAAAAGAAGTACGAGCATGTCACACGGGACCAAGCAAACTTGTAGAAACAACTCATTATATCATGCGACTCACGAGGTGATATTTGAATCAAAACGTGAAAATGTTTAGGCTTAAGGTTGAAAATAGAGCATTAGAAGGTGAAAGTTTAATTTAACAATGAAATGGCCCGAAAAGAGGAATGATCGCATCATACATGACCAAATTAACTTGTAGAAACAACTCGTGCAGTCATGTGACTCACTAGATGATATTTGAATCAAAACTTGAAAATTTTAAGGCTTAAGCTTGAAAATTATGTGTTAGAGGGTGAAAACATAATTCAACAATGAAACGACCCAAAGAGAGGCTCGAACACATCACATGGGACAAAAATAACTTGTAGAAGCAACATATGTAGTTATATGACTCAAGGTGTGAGATTTGAATCAAAACTTGAAAAGTCTTAAGTGTTATTTCAACATACGATATGTGTTATGCGTTTGGTTGTTGATATACATGTTTATCCTACATATGATAAGTGTTATATTCAATGTTATGCAAAGGAACTAACAAATATATTAGTTTTAGTTAAATTATAATATAAAAAATAACTATTTCCATTCTATTTGTGTTATATTATATGCTAATAAATCCTATTTTGTAGGGTATGTTGACTTTAGGTGCTGGTGGTTGTCGTACCCCTAACAAGGTTGAAAACGAAAATTCTTCAATCAAGACACCCAAATTTTAGCATGATCGGGTTCACTATTCAAAATAAGACCTCATTTATGATGAGTTTATTTAAGATAATGAAATTCATTATTGGGATGTGGTACGAGAATTGGAAAAGCGTGCCCAAAGAACATAAGTTGACCATATGGGGAGCTCTTAGGTTATAAAAAATCTCACATTTATGTGAAATATATGATTTTGTTTTCAAATTTAAGAATATGTTTGTTGAATGTTGATGTACTAACTTGTTTACTATATATTTTCTAGGCATAAACAATTTGGCTTACCCTCTGAACAAAGAAAAAAATGCCTTGTCTATTTTAAGAGAGCAATGGAATATGTGGAAGAAAAACTTTTGAGCACGTTATTTTAAGAAGACAAAGAGTCCATATTTTCCTATAATGATGAAATCCCAATGAAGGAACAAGTTGTTACTGCCAACTAAAACAAATTCATTGAATACGAAGCCTCTGATGCTCAGATTTTCAGTAAAGAGTAGTCGATGACAAACAAGGACAAGAAAGTTGATGTCCACTAGTCCAGCTGAAAATCATATACAGAGATAGAGAAAGGAATATATGTGATGTTGATTATAATTAGTCACAAATTTTTATAATAAACGCGTATAGTTTTGTAATGAATACGTAAGGCCGTAATGATTTTAGTATGTGAAAGAAGGAGGCAGTGTCCCAGGAGTAAAGTGCGTAGGTTTGATTCCTATGCGAAGGTTCACTTCAAGCATGGCATTGCTGTTAATCCTACGGTCGCTGCATACTGGTGAGTTTTAATTTAAATTATGTGATAATTTAATAATGTTCATTTTTAAGGTAAAAATCATATTATATAATGTTTCAAAAGAGTTTGAAGGGGGTGCAGATTAGATAGAGTTGTGTTGACAAAGCACGATTGAGTACGGATGCACTGAGCTAAGTATTGGTCCTAAACATAAAAGGTCATACTCGGGGTGTTAGCTCATGTCCAAGTAGAAGTTGATGTAATACCCCGTATTTTTATGATATTTATTCATGGGATTAATTGAATTAAATGTGTATTAATTGGGAATTAATCCGGATAAAAATACTAGCGAGATGAGAGTTGGTATTTGATTTTAATGTGTATATATATGACTATATATGAATATTGAACCATGAAACTTGTCGTGAGATTGAAATACGGCAATTCAAAAATTTTGTTGAGACGCGTGTGACAGTCGCGTCAGGAATATTATTATATAATTAAAAAGTGGATTTTAATTCTATTAACCGTATGGTCATTTTGAGTGCGGCAACGCGTCCGGAAGGATCGAAATAGTCAGAAAACACTAGCCGGGGGTTTAGTTTGGGTCCCGGGGCATTTTTAGGTCATGCCGGCAACGTATAAGGGCAGTTTGGTAATTTTAGATTTTTGGGAATTAAAACCAACGAAAATTAGGAAATAAAAATATGATTTGGTAATTACCCACTAAACCCACTAACTACACCTTAGGACTTAATGGGCTACGGGGGTTATTAGAATTAGTTCCAAGAGTTTCCTAAGGAAAACCCTAGCCACCATTGTCACCTTGGAGAAGAAGAGCTTGTAGAGAGAGAAGAGAAGAGAAATTCTGCAGAGGGAGAGAGAACAACTTAATCTTCAACATCAAATTCAGAGATATATCAGAGGCAAGTGGTTTAATTACGTTAATTGCATTGAATGTTTCTTCCATGCTTAGACATTTCTGAAAATTTCATTGTTTTGGGAGATTGATGAAAACCCATTAAATTGGAATTAGAAACTTACATTTTGATGTGGAATCGCATGTAGAATTGTTTTTAGGTGATTGTTCTGATGATAATATATCTTGTATGAAACAAAAACGGATTTAATTATGACCTTTGATGATCTTAAAAATTTTTAGGGTTCATGTTCTTAAGATTGGGGAAAAATGTAGAGACTGGATAATTGGGTGATGATTAGGATGAATTAACCCCATAAACATGTTATTATATGACCTAAGTATGCTTAGGAATAATTAGAAACCTTGAAAAATGGTTGGATTGATGTTTGAATGTGATTAGAGGTGAAGAAAAGTTGGAAAAACGAGAATAGGAAATTCTGGGCTCGAAACTGGCCTCTCGTTAGAAGACCTACCCAGGTCGTTCGAACGAGCTCGTTCGAACGAGCTTCTAACGAGTTGACAGTTTGCCTTCTAATGAGAGGGATGTTCGTTCGATGTCTTTCGTTCAAACGAGATCTCGTTAGATGCCCAGTTCGTTCGAACGAACTCTCGTTCGAACAACCTCGTTCGAACGTGACTTCTAACGAGCTGACAGTTTAAGCTTTTTGGCCTGTTTTGATTTCGCGTGTCCCGTAACCTTGGTTAATTGTAGAGATAGCATTCCCTTGTTGATAATTTGATATAGTTGGGACACTTGGGATATATTGAGGAGTAAAACCTAGTAGTGCAATTCGAATTGAAGGGAAATCTTGGAATATGACGTGACTGACTATTACGATGCAAGAATTATTGACGGCTTAAATAATTGAATTAACCGGGAACTTATTGATTGTGCAACATTATAAGTCGGTACGAGAATGAGAAGTGTACCACAAATAAATTACGGTGATTACTAAGATGTGTGCATACTTAGTATATGTATATGATTTTATGTGTACGACATACCTACCATACTTGCTATCACGGGAGGTTTACGTTCGCTTAGGGCCCTCTAATCCTTGTGTTGCCCAGATTTAGATTGGTACCTCGAGAACATAGGTCAGAGAAGGACTTATTGGGATGTTAATAAGTCTGCTGATCGTGGGAGCGTAGGTATGTGCGTGACCCATGTGATGTGACTGTGTTTGCCTCCATTGTTTGTGATTTGCTATTATCTGAGAACGATTCTTGAGAGATTCGGAATGCGTGATCCTTATGTACGTGATGTACCGGGATGGATAGCATAGTATGTGTGCACCGCATCTTAGTCTCGGGTGCTTGTATTGTATATTTATGGCGTGATTAATATACACTTAAATTAATGAGAACTTTCATGTTGGTATTGTGCGTATAATACAGAAACGCTTTGAGTAACTATAAAGGGATAACCTGTGATGAATTGTATTACTAATAATTGAGAACCTGAGTTTAGTAAAGCCCTCTGTTTATTTGATAACGCTGGAATGTACAATGGGAATTTAGTAGTAAGGGGTAGAACTTATTACGGTCTGGTTAGATATGTATGTCACTTAGATGGGTACGGTACGTTAGGAGTACACAAATTAGTCGAGAGGTGAGTACTTCATGTGACTGCACGTCCTAACATGTATTTTTCATTCATTGTTTTAATGTTATTAAAACACTTGCTGTTTTTAAAATAATCCCCACTTTCGGGCTCTGACCCGTTTGCTTTCAAATCTATTTTCTTGTAAAAACCATTTTAGGTGCCCAGCCACAAGGACACCATGCTTAGGATTCTCATTCAGGTGACGCGTTGTAGCTGTTTGTGGAAGTTACAGGACTTTGCTAGTAGACACTTCATCTATCTTGACTCTATATTCAGCTTTAATCAGTTGTAGGGCATGTCGCCCATTTCTATTAGAAACATTTCCTATTTCAGATTTTCAGACTTTTGGCATGTAATTAATTCAGGTTACATTGTTTTACTTAGTTCAGTTGTGGGATTGTTGTGAGGAGTTTTCCTCCGGACTTATCATTATGTTGTTGGTTATTCTATTGCTTCGTTATGGTGAATGGTTGTTATTCTTTCATTATCCTTTTATTGCATGTTAATCAGAGTTAACTTAAAACTTGGCAACTTACTTTTTAAATACTAGTTGATTAGTAATCATTAAAATGTTTTCGACAGTGATGCTGTTAACTGAACCAACTTGGCATTTTGTATTAATTTAATAAAGGAGTAGCTACCCGGTATTTAATTAGTCGGGGTGTCACAGTTGATGGGCTTAGCTTGCGAAAAAAGTGTTGTCCAAACGTATTGATACATTTGAGTCAAAAATTGATTTAAAGCTTGATAATATCCACCAATCATTAAATTATATGTTTGAGTACATAAATTGGGCAGTTGGGGGGGGGGGGGGAGGGAAGGGGAAGGAAAATGGTTGCGATGATAGTGTTAATCCATCTCCGATAGTGTTCATAATCACCTTTTGATACGTGGATGGGATAGTATTGCTGAGGGGATATAAGTTTTGGGTGGAGATATTGGGAACATGGTTCAAAGTCACCCCTTAAAACCTTATGAGTCCCGGGTTCGTGTCACTTTGGTGTATCCAGTGAAAGAGAATGGATCACTTTCGTTGAACAAATAAGGAGGTGTTTTCCATATCAATGGCGTAGTTGGTGGATATATCGTATGGTCAACGTTTCTCCTGGGGAATATATTATTGTTGTACTTTTTGAAGTAATGAATAAACAATATGGGAATGATGACATATTTAAGGGTATTGTTTATGGTTGTGTATAATTATATAATGCCATAAACTGTGACACAACCGTGATAATAGTCCAGAATTGTCATGGTTTAGGACCGTTATAAAACCCTTGTCACCCTTTTTCACATTACCCTGGAGAACAAAATGACCATGACAAGGATTGTCATGTTCTATGATCACAACAAGTTTTTTTTTCATCCCAAAACTTTTCATGCTCATGAACCGTGACAAAATGACAGTTTTCATGTAATGGGAATACTCACCTAATTACTGCTTTGATTGTTATGGGTGGGACTCAATTTATTGAGTCAATATCTATGCAAGTTGGGCATTTATTATGTGGGTATATCAGAGATCATATTCTGGACGAATTTGCGTTCAGGAAATATCTTAGATTGTGATACCCCTTGATAAAGTTAAGTTTTGTTTCTACCAATAAACACAACTGGTGGATTTTACAATACGATAGAGTATAAATTAAGTTAAGTTTGATATCAAGGAATAAATAAGACGTTGGTGGAAATCTTAGAAGAGAATTGAATTAAGTTATTGTAATCTTTACACATGGAATAATATTATACGTTATCAAACGTTTCAATCAATATTCATTATTCGAGTAATTGTGAGATAATTAAATTGGAGTGAAATTATAATTATTTAGTGGAATTAATTCCAATTAAATGGAGAAGAAAATATATTATGGTAAGTAATATGAGATTTTCATATTTTCATATGGAAGATAATTTAATTATTTTTCTTTGGACCTTTATATAGTCCATTTACTGAGTAGTCACTACAAGAAAAACACATTTTATGACATTTTTTTAGTGTCATAAAACGCATTTTATGATGCTTTATTTTTCAATAAAAAATGTCATAAGTTTGGGTGTCATAATTGATACCCATAAAAAGTGTCATATTACGTAACAGTTATCTATGACTTTTTTTTCAAAAGTGTCATATCTGCTACAAAAATGATCATAATATACTCTACAAGCTCTCATAGTTGGTATAAAAAGCATCATAACAGATAATTTTCAAATATTTAAAAAGGTCATATAAAATATTTCATCATATGAGGGTTTAATATAAACGGTCATAAATTAAACATATAATAAAAAAAATTAATAACTAATATTAATGTCATAATTGACAAATAAATCTTAACACAAATTAAAATTCATAGTATCATTTATTCCACATTCAATGTTACAATTAATACATTATAGATTATGTCATTTAGCCAAAAAATACAACAACACTCCCACCAATATATTTTGTTGTCTCACATCAAATAAAACTACATTAAATCAAATTGAGCTAACACATCAGCCAAACTAAATTTGTCTATGAAAATTAAGTGATCCTCCGTAGTACTAATTACTTCATAATTTTAGGCAACAATGCGTTAAAGTCCTCTTCCCGCTTACATTCATTATCATGTTGTCTAATAGCGATACACCTTTCATATGCTTCTAAGTAGATGCCCCTGCATAAGTTCAAAACATCATATATACATCTCTAGTGCAACGTAAAACACAACATATGAATTTCAATTTTTCCAAAGTATTAAGTCGTGTATAATTTAAGTCGAAAAGATTTTTAATATAACACAAATAATTGTAAACAATTTTTAAACAATTGGGCAAAAAATACATGTGTATATTCGCTTTCTGATATGTTTATTAGTTGTTTTACTTTTTCGTCCACGAATACCCAATTTTCAAATGCGTGTGTATTCGACTTAATCAATTTAGAACACTTACTAATTTCAGAAAAATTCGACAGAATTTCCTTTGTTTATTCGTGAAATCCAACTATTTTAACAATAAAATAAACTCAACAAAAAAAATTCACAACTAAACCACCAATAAATCCGTTCCACTGATTCAATATATATAAGATAAAAAAATTAAGTCCATAACCATAAAGGGTTCAAAAGACTCATGTCCAAGTTTTATAAAAACATAATAATAATCTCACACGACCCACATAGGTTAACAATATTCTTACATTAGTCCCTTGTGAGGTGTGCTTCCCTCTTTTGGGTCGTTGTGTTCTTATCTTGCGTTTCCACGCTCGAACCCCAACTTGATACTTAGAAATTTAAAATTTAGAACTACAATTGAATCCATGAGTCTCATAACTACCCGGGTTGTTTGTACAAGTTCCTCCAATCATGTATGAGGTGGGTTTATCTCTTTCCATAATGTTTGATTGTTGTTTTGCATTTTCGTCCACAAAGGCCAATTTTCAAGTTTTATCACTTAAAATTTCCAAATTTTGATCAAATCTCAAACCCGTGAGTCACATAACACAAATAATTGTAATAATTAAAAAAAATTAGGCAGAGTTTCTTCTATTTATAGGACTATCCTCCATGTTTAAGAAATAAATAAAAAACTCCAACAACAATATGCAAAGAGATCCAATTTTTCAAACAAATTCAGATGTTATTTTATTCACTAAAATTAATTGGAGCAGACATAGTTACAAAAGTATTGGCATATAATGAAACAACTTACATAAGTATGTTGAGCCAATGTTGCCAATTCTTGCATCATTACTTATACCTCTTGTATAAGTTGTTTGTGGTTTGCAGGATCCAAATCCAATTTGACGTGTTACACTGATTTCAAAACGGAATTTATTTTAATGTTAAAGAACATCAGTGGGTTGGTTATTACAACATATAGAGTATAATACTTACCTCGAAAAGAAATGACCCATGCTGTGCCACTGTGGATCTTTACACAAATCTCCAAACTCGTGCACTTCTCGGGAGAATACATTAAATTCATCCCTACAAAAGATAGAAAGAAACATAAAATGACAAGTTAGGACTAAAGCATATTTCATAAGAAAAAATCCCAAAGAATTATAATGTGGAATTTTAATATCCACATCTATCCAATTCATAATATACTTAGTAGGATCCATATCTATCCAATTCACATAGACATTAGTGACACTTAATCATCAAACTGGTATAAAAGTGAAGGTACAAAAGATAAAAGAAGAAAAGTTCACTATGATGAATGGACAGATAGAATAATACCTTGATAAGAAGAAGAAAGGGTGTGGCATGTGAGGAAGCATGTGGACAAGTCCTTTATGGTCCTTCCCATGGGAATGTGATATATTGGGTACCTAAATATCATTCAAAATCAATGAAATTAGTTTTACTATCTTTTTTGTTAATCTTATTCTACCATCTTTAAGGCATTTTCTATTTACTGAGTTCAACTATATTTTAGGGGAGTAGTTGAAGTATAGATAGCTACAAATATAATAACATATATATATGTACACACACACACACACACACACACACACACACAGAGGGAGAGACCATGCAACCGCTATCCAACTAGTTGGTGTAATATCTACACTTCTTAATGACATCAACCCAGGGTATCTTTGATATAATCCACTGATGTGAAAGCAAATAAATTTTGAGTTAATTATATTTCTAGAATTTTAGGATCCTCTAAAAATTTTAGGAGTTGTTCATAGTAGAAAACAAACAACTTCTTATGCATACTTGACATCTTTTTAACATTTTGAATTACTATTGAATGTTAAATAGTGTCTCATCGGGATTATGCTTTAAACTAAATGTAGTTCACAAAATTAAGAATATGCAAGTGTACAAGTTGAATAATTATCAATAATTAACGTGGTATTTTGTGTGAATAAAATGGGCAATAAGTTTTTCATATCCGACATTAGTTCCTTGAAGTATGCATCACATAAAAATTAATTATTAAGGGTACAAATGTTTAATTTTTGTTATAAGTTTTGTGTGTATAATTTTTGTTTACATGTGTTATTGTAATTATATTAGATTGAAAACGTATGTGCTTGCATTCAAATGAGCAAATTATATATTAAACTCCTTTTAACCCAAACAACCCCTAAACATGCAACAGTATGTGATTGAATAAGATAATGATTTAAGCAAGAACATTCAAACACATGCTTGTGAGGAAAAATCCCCCAAAGGGGCAAAACCATTTATTTTCATTATAATATTGTAGCTGTACAATTTCGGATTACAATGAAAATACAAGTGACTAAGAATTACCCTCAGGTGTCGGATTCTGTAGTCGGCGGCTGAAACTATCCCTTTCCAGTAGGGCTGCAATGAAGAAGAAGAGCGGTCTTCTCCACAAGAGTGTGAACAGCAAAAGTGCGTTCCTGGGTTGCAAAGTGATTCACAAATGTTTGGCAATTTGTGTGAATCAAATACCTAGAGTCTTGATGCTCAATAGTTGAAGACTTAGAGTTTTCTGTACTCTAAAAATCGTGTGTATGAGTCTTAGAAAACCACTTCCCGTAGTGGGATTAAATAAGAAGTCTTGAGCCATAAAAATCTGAGCACGATCTGAACAAGATCTGTTTAAGTTTATCCCAGGCGGACCGGTCCGGGTCTGAGGCGGATCGGTCTGGTTGACCAGATCGGTTCTTTTATTGAAGGCGGATCGGTCCGGTTGACCGGATCGGTTCTTTTATTTCAGGCTTCATCGGTTTGCTTGCGGTCCGGGGTATACTGGCCTTCAGCAGACGGATCAGGCCGAGTCTGAGGCGGACCAGTCCGGTTAGCCGGATCGGTTCTTTTATTGCAAGCAAACCGATCCAGTCTGTCAGACTTTGATTCCTCTTCTTCTTTTGATATTCGGATCCGTTGATGAATGTATGAATCTTGAATTTATTCAACGGTGTAACGGCGTGCGACATAATAAATTGTTAATGGACAAAAATGTCCTTACAAATCTCCCCCTATGTCTATGCCGGTACATACATAAAAACAAAACATTAGAATTATCAAACAACTAAAAATGCCTATACAAATCTACCCTTCCATGAACCCAAAACTGGAAAGATACAATTGAATAAGACTACAGCGTTTGCTCTTCAACTCTTTCAGGAATCTCAACACTTTTCTCATCAGGGTGTGCAATCCAATGATAATCCATGTAGTACCTACACACATGAGAAAAAGCAAAATACCAAGTGACATATCGAGTTTGAAATGAGATAAACTTATATACCAATTTATGAGCAAACTCAACTTTCAAATCTCCTCCATAATAAGATAATTCATTCTCCCCCTTTTTATGATGTCCCCAAATAGACAAATGAGAGAAACAAATCAAATAGGCAAGTGCGGGGTGTCACGAGTATAAAATCACACCATGAATGAACACAAAGTAACCAAAACGATGATAGTGTAAATGAAGTGGTGTGAACAAATTCGATAGGAAAATCAAAGCATACAAACATGACATGTGTGCACGATGAATATAGGATACTCATAGCGAATGAACTCAAATGCGTCCTTTGGTGTAAAGGAATGACAATATAAGATATTGACTCAATTAATTCAACAAATCAAAGCTCAAAGTGATTTTCACACCAATAACGTCCAAAACGATTTTATGCTTTTTCAGGACTTTCAAGGAAGTGCAAACCCGTTTAAAGATTCTCCAACCAAACTCCCTCAGATATAATTTTGAATAGAGGCATTCTAAATTCTCAAACTTTGGAGAATTGATGGTGAAACCTAAGTGGCCCATATTTGGCATGAAGTTCTTTTTATTGCCTTTAAATTTTTTCGGGCTCTTTTAACCTCTTTGGACCTCGGATATTAAAATTCCTCCATTTTTAGGTCCTTTTTAACGGTGGCTTTTGCGCAAAGGATAGATGATTACCTTTCGCAGCCCCTCCCCGTTATCAAACAAATCACACAAACTCACAAAACGGATTTTTTATGCACAATTTCCTTATCAAAATTTATCGCGCTTGGTTCATTTTAAAGACAGGATTGAAGTGAAAACACCCAACCAACATGGGATAAGATAAGCACAATAATCAAACAAATCCGTGCAAGTGTGCAATAAAGGATATAGGAGTCAAACATGTAGGAAGATATCACTAATTACATCTCAAAGACTCTAACCAATGTAAGCACATAGATGAAATGATGTAGCCTCTCAAATCTCTATCAAACAGTCACATGGATAAATGGAATGAAGTTGTGACTTGGCTATCTTAAATGCTCATCTATAAAAGGTGCTTAAAAATACAAAAATCTTTTTGGTCTTTTTCAAAAATTTTATCAAAATAAAATCTTTTTGTGCTTTTCTTAAAAAAATAAAAGAAAATCTTTTTGTATTTTTCAAAAGAAATATAAAAAGCAAAAAGAATTAATAAAAGTTGTACAACTAAGCAATGGTACATATAAAACAGACTAGCAATAGGAAGCATATGATATGAACATGAAGAAGCATCATATTCTAGACATAGACCAACCCCTCATTTAACTGTGCAAATCCCCAAAGACTTCCTAAGACTCTCAAATCTAAGGGCATCTAAAGGTTTCGTGAAAATGTCGGCTAACTGACGGTCGGTGGGAACAAAACTCAAGGATACAGTGTTCTCTTCAACTAACTGTCGAATAAAGTTCTCATGTATCCTGATGTGTTTTGTGCGCGAATGCTGGACGGGATTGCGGGATATGTGTATCGCGCTCGTGTTGTCACAGGAAATGGTCATGGTGTCCTGTGAAATACCATAATCCTCCAGCATTTGCTTCATCCACAAGAATTGTGTGCAACAACTCCCGGCGGCTATGTACTTAGCCTCCGCAGTGGACAAAGAGATGGAATTTTTCTTCTTGCTCAGCCAGGAGACAAGAGCAGAACCAAAATAGAAACACCCACCAGAAGTGCTCCTACAACCATCTACATCCCCAGCCCAATCGGCATCCGAATAGGCGGACAAACGATCATCGGTATCAAAGGAATACCAAATACCGTATGAGAGAGTCCCACTTACGTATTTAATAATACATTTTAGAGCAATTAAGTGTGACTCTTTTGGGGACGCCTGATATCGCGCACAGACTCCAACACTAAAGGCGATGTCGGGACGACTGGCAGTCAAGTAGAGAAGACTACCTATCATACTCCGATATAAGGTTTGCTCTACATCCTTGCCTGAAGTGTCCTTACTAAGCTTGGTAGTGGTACTCATAGGTGTACGTGCATGCTTAGCGGAGTCTAAACCAAATTTCTTCACTAGGTCTCTAGCATACTTCGATTGGGAGATGAACATCCCATGCTCTAGCTGACGAACCTGGAGACCAAGGAAGAATGTAAGCTCACCAACCATGCTCATCTCAAACTCACTTTTCATTTCCTCCTCAAAGTGGTGAGCATGCTGGGAGCATGTGGATCCAAAGACTATGTCGTCCACATAGATCTGGGCAACCAAAATAGCACCGTCATCTCTCCTGATGAACAACGTCATATCTACTCCCCCTCTCTTGAAGCCACGAGCTAAGAGATAGGAAGTAAGCCTCTCGTACCAAGCACGGGGTGATTGCTTCAAACCAAACAAGGCTTTCCTCAGATAGTATATGTGCTTTGGGTGCTGAGGGTCTTCAAACCCTTTTGGTTGTTCCACATAAACCTCCTCCTGTAGAATGCCATTCAGAAAGGCACTCTTGATATCCATTTGATATACCTTGAAGCGCAGATGACATGCGATGGTGAGCAAAAGACGGACGGACTCAAGCCTCACAACAGAAGCAAATGTCTCCCCAAAGTCTACACCCTCTATCTGTGTGTAGCCTTGAATGACCAACCTAGCCTTATTTCTGATTATGGTACAATTTTCATCCATTTTGTTCTTAAAAATCCACCGGGTACCTATCACATTAGTCTTACTAGGCCGGGGGACAAGTTCCCAGACATTGTTCTTTTTAAACTGAAGCAACTCATCCTGCATAACAGATATACAGTGTTCATCCTTGAGTGCTTCTTTATGATTCTTGGGCTCGACTTTGGACGTGTAGCAAAGATGGCTAATAATGTTCTCTAGCTGAGCACGAGTCTTAACCCCTAGAGTGGGATCACCAACAATGGCAGAAGGGTCATGACTCTTGCGAACCCAAGCAAGCGTGTCCCCTAGCGTAGGAAAAGGGTCCACGGAGTGTGAGAGAGGAACTGATAAATCACTGTCAGAACAATTCTCATCCTCACACTGAAGGTTAGGATCAATAACCGTCAGAGGTTCGTCATCTTGCACGGTGACGTTTATTGATTCCATAACCTTAGAGCTCTTCACATTAAAAACCCGATATGCTCTGCTATTCGATGAATATCCTAGAAATATTCCCTCGTCGCTCCGGGAGTTGAACTTTCCTAATTGCTCTCTATCCCGTAGGATGTAGCATTTACTCCCAAAAACACGGAAATATGCCAGGTTGGGCTTCTTGCCAGTCCACAACTCATAAGGAGTCTGAAGTGTGTGTGGACGCAAATAAACCCTATTCATTGTGTGGCATGTAGTAGACACTGCCTCTGCCCAAAATCTCCTAGAAACTTTACGACCTAGAAGCATAGATCTAGCCATCTCTTGGATCGTTCTATTCTTTCTCTCAACAATCCCATTTTGCTGAGGAGTCCTCACAGCAAAAAACTCATGTTTGATCCCGAGGCTATCACAGTAAAGGTCTACCTTTGCTTCTGTGAATTCAGTGCCATTGTCACTACGCATCCTGTTAATAGTGACACCGTGTTGATTTTGCATGACACGGCACTTGGTCGTTAAAAATTCTACAGTAACGGATTTCTCTCTCAGAAAACCTACAATGGAGTACCTGGAGAAATCATATACCATCACGAGGATGTACCTCTTACCACCTAGACTCTCAGTACGAGTGGGACCCATAAGATCCATGTGAATCAACTCAAGAACACGAGAAGTGGTAATGGAATGCAACCTCCTATGAGGACTACGAATTTGTTTTCCCAATTGACAGGGTCCATAAATGGTCGAAGTTGACTTTCCAAGAGATGGTAAGCCACGTACTAGGTCCTTTTTAGCTAAGCGATTTAGATCTCTAACGTTCACGTGACCTAGACGTTGGTGCCACATATCCATAGGAGTGATCGTGGCGTTGTTGCAGACAAGTGAGGACATGGGCTCAGTCCCATAGTAATTATCCTCGGTCCTCACCCCTTGCATCAAAAGTTTACCGGCTTGGTTGTAGACTTTACACGTGTCCCGGTCAAACCTTACTGCAAAGTTAGTGTCGCACAGCTGGCTAATGCTGAGAAGGTTTGCTTTTTAACCTTTGACGTACAAAACATTTTCTAGCTTAGGAAATCCAGGTAACTCGACAGTACCACGTCCTATAATGCTAGACTTGCTCCCATCTCCAAAGGTGACTCTTCCATCCTGATAGTCTTCAAGAGTCGTAAAAAATGAGGCATCACCTGTCATGTGTCTGGAGCACCCACTATCAAAATACCACTGTGAGGTATTATGTGCTTTGAGAGCAACATGAACAACAAAAGCCTTTTTATCTTTCTTAGGTACCCAAGACGGGATGACCTTTTGTTTGCCTTTGTTGTTGTTGGTTTTAGCTGGAATGGGAGAAGCATTCACTAACGGCAAAGACATCCGTCGGAATTCTTCCATTAAACTCTGGGTCGTGGCAGCTAAGAACTCAACTCGCTCTCTCAGACTAGAAAACTCATCAGTATGACGTGGTGGAGCAATAGTACGTCGTGTCCGACCCATGCTATAGCAAGACTCCCTAAGGTGGCCTTTTCTTTTGCAATAAGTACAAAAGAACACAGTCAAAGGCGGACCTTGGTTTGCTTTTCTTGGTCGAACTTTCCTTCGAGGTTTTTGACGGTTACCATAAGGAGTTGTAGTAAACTCAGGAACTGGTCCAGGTGCAATTTGGGACGTGGAGGCACCATCATATCCAATTCCTTGCCGATCACCAAAACCTAAAGCGGGGCCGAGGAGCATCTTTCCCATATTCCCAGATCTGTCCTCGATTTGTACCTTGACTTCCCGTGCTTTCTCAAGATCATGAGTCAGTTGGGCAACAAGGGTTTCAAGTTTCTTTCGAGTCCATTTAGGTTTTTGCTCCAATTCTCCAAAGTTTGATAATTTATATTACCTCTAAAAGAAAATATATATGAGGGAGTTTGGTTGGAGATTTAAAACGGGTTTGCATGTCCTTGAAATGCTTGAAAATGCGCTACATAGTTTAGGACGTTATTGGGGTGGAAATCATTTTGACTTTGATTTGTTGATTTGCATAAGGCGATGTCATTTAAATTCAACAAATTTTTTTTTACACCTAAGGATACTTTTGATGTTCATTCGTTAGGGGTACACATATGCATCGTGCACATATGATTGATTGAGTTGATTTACCTATCGAATGTGTTCACACCCATTCATTCCATTTCCATGACTTGGTTGTTTGAGTCTAAATCCATGGTGTGATTTTTGTATCATATTTGTTCGTATTGGTATCTTATTTTTGTACGAAAAATTTGAAAAATTCAAAAATAGTTTGTGAAGATTTGTTTGAGCATCTCCTTGCAAGAGCACGTTTACCATATTCTTTGATGCCCTGTTTTGTGTACCGTGACACCCAGATTTTGCTTATTTGATTCATTCTTCTCATTTGTCTATTTGGGGACATCATAAAAAGGGGGAGAAAGAATTATCATTTTATGGGGGAGTTTGAATTTTGGGGGAGTTTTTGAGATGTAGATTATGTTTTTATCATATATTGGTATCCATGTTTATCTCATTTCAAACTCGATACGTCACGTGGTATTTGCTTTGTCTCATGTGTGTAGGTATAAAGATTGAAGATCAATATGTTGCACACCCTGATGAGAAAAGCTTTGAGATTTGATGATTGTTGAAGATTGAAGAACAAACGATGAAGATTTATACATTTGTATCTTTCCATATTTAGGGTTCATGGGAGGGTAGATTTGTATAGGTCATAAGTTGATAATTCGGATATTTTTTTATGTATGTACCGGCATAGACATAGGGGGAGATTTGTAAGGACATTTTTGTCCATTATCAATTTGTATGTCGTACGCCGTTACACCGTTGAAGAAATTCAAGATCGCATCTACATCAACGGATCCGAATATCAAAGCGTCTTCAACATCATAGCCTCTGCGAGAATGAACTTGGTAAAATTGTGTTTTTACGTTCCTTAAAGTTCATATTTAGTATTAGGAAATTTTTATAAAATGTTTTTTATAAAAATAAGAAGTAAGTTTTTTCAAGCAAAATGAGGCTTTTTAAAGTTTTTTATTTTTCTGGGAAAACCGGACCGGTCGTCCCTCTACCCAGACCGATCCGCCTTGCTCAAGGTCCAGTAGACCCCGGATCGAATGCAAACCGATGGAGCCATATTTTAAAAGAACCGATCCGAGGTCGGACCGATCCGCCTCCAAGCCGGACCGGTCCGCTTGGGATAAACTCGAGCAGTTCCGTAACTGTTTTTACCACCATCTTATATTTCCTATATATATAACTGTTCCGATGGTGTATTTCTTCAAGTCTTTGAGAAAACGTTTTTAAGAGATAAAACACAGCAAGACTTTGTTGTTTGATGTGCCAAATATCTTTTTGATTCACACACAAAAAACCCAATTACTTTTGTGAATCTTTTGGAACCCTAGAACACAAACTTTGTTGTTGTTCATCTTTGTGGAGAGATCTTTGCAACCGAGGGCTGCGTGTCATTGCTGAGGGAGTCTCTACAAAGTTTTATGGTTGCGTGTCATTGAGGAGTGTTGCGGTTCTTCCTTTGTTGATTGGACTAAGGTTCATGTGGGTTCGCTGCGTGTGGATTCATTGTTGCCGACACTGACCGACACCTGCGGGTATTCGTGTGTCACTGTATTTCATTGTAATCTGTGTAAGTTGCGATTTACTTATTATAGTGAAATGAAAGGTTTTGCCCTGCGGGGATTTTTCCTTAACTTTGTGCCGCATGCTTTATTTATGGTTTGACACACACACACACGTAGTTGTTTATTTATGGGCTGTTTCTAAATAGACTCTAATTAAATAAGGGTTACTTGGAATCTTGTGAATTTAATTTAATTTAAATCAATTATCACACATCGAACCTATTCTTGTCTTCTCATAGATATTATAAAAATGGTTGGAAGATTAAAACATAGAGAAAGACAAACTAATGACAAATAGCATAGAGACAAATTTGATTAATAGGTATTGGTGGATAAAGTTTTGTTTACATGTGTTATATTGATGTGAAGTAAGGAGGAAGTACCATGTGTCCTTACTTCACATCAATATAAGAATACAACTTGTTTGTAACTTTAAAAATATTGTCTTTACATATAGGGAGCTGTGGGACATGTTTCACATTTTTGTCGCACTTGTACTGTATCGTATTGAGAATTAACACATGGTACCTGATGATGCTGAGATTTAGCACCACCAGATAAGTGATAGTGAGCTCAAACAGTAACGGCCATGGCATCCATAGAGATGTATAAGTGTATAAGTATGTAGAAGGGGATGAGTATAAGAGGAAATAAGACAATGATGTATAGTGGTTCAGCCAAATTGGCCTACATCCACTGTGAGTGTGTGATCCACTAAGTATGGGCACTAATGGCCTTGGATACAATGCATATAACCCTCTCTCTCTCTCCACTGTGTGTGTACAAGCAGAGTTTTAGCTAGGGCTACTGTTCATGGATCGATCCCCTGTTGGGTTGGGGGTGACAAGTATATATAGGTCTTGGGGGGTGTAGTGTACCCCCCAAGTAAGCATGGTGCATGTGAATGATGATCTAACCAATCCCCTGTTGACACCTGTAGATGCCAAATGATGACATAATATTCCTTCACGTGAGGGTGTGATTCGGTTATAACGGTCTGCCACGTGTCATATGAGCCTGACGCGCACTGTTCCACGCGTGTCCCGAACCACGCGCTGTCATGATGTCACCCTCGGCCTATGAGCCGAGGCCGAGGGCAAAGTTTCTTCCGGTGGGGAGCCTGGCTTGATTCTGGCCTCGTACTGTCGGCCCCTCGTAGGGTCGGCTAGAGCCTAGGGAAGGGTCGGGCCCTCGTAGGGTCGTCTGGACCCTGGTGAAGGTCGGCCCCTCGTAAAGTCGGCTAGAGCCTGGTGGAGGGTCGGCCCCTCGTAGGGTCGTCTGGGCCTAGTGGTGGCCAGCTGGGGCCTGGAGAAGGGTCGTCCCCTCGTAGGGTCGTCCGTATTGGAGGTAATCCTCATCCAGGCTGAGGGTATAAACGGGTATATCAATCACCCCCCAGCCCTTAGCCATAGGTGTCATTGAGATGGCTGAGGGATATTTGCTGAATTCGAGACACGTGTGATCAGTTAAGTGAGTGACACCTGCGCAGATACTCATTGCTGTTCCAGTTTCCAAGGCAGGGCGGCTGCGCAGTACGCTTGGGGCCTTGCGCCCTAATTATATCTTTCTTTGGTAAATGGGTCCACTCATTACCAATGTATATAAGCAATTTTTAAACTCTCTTTCCAACTTCTTCTTCTTTGCGCCTAACCATTTTCTCTCTCTAGAACCAGTCGCCATTTGCAGCCTTCAATCTTTCAGGCCTCACTGCGCTCTTGTTCTCTCGTCATCAGGTAACCTTTTTCTCCCCGTGCCTTCTTTTGTCTTCATTTCTGTATATTTTTTAGGGTCGTAGGTCGGCAGTTTCGTAGAGTTCCCCTATTGCCTTTTTCCGGTGTCTTCTCCGGTTGGTAGTTCTTGAACATTCTTGACGAAAAACGTTTGAGTTCTTTGGTTTGATCCAAAAGTCAAACCTGGTCAATCCCCCAAGTGTTTGTAGTTGAATTAGCCAAGTCTAGTATAATTTCTCCAAGTGTAGGGTCTTCCCCTTAATGCTTAGGAGGCTTTACCACTTAGTGTCTGAATTCCCATCTCTGAGAGAGAAACTCTTTACCGAGATCAGACGAATAGAGGAGGAGGAAGAGAGGAGACGAGGGGCCGACCCTAATTGGGTACGACCCATCTTTCCCATTCCTCTTGCCACCATAAGACCATCTGAACCCTCTGAGTCTTGTGGGTCGTCATCTCGTCCAGCCGAGACTCCCAAACCAAGTGAGATGGACGAGAGATCATCCTCGCCAACTGGTGCTGGAACTTCTGGTAGAAGGGACACGTCTGACCCTAGCCCTCCCCGAGAGGCCGAGGGTACGATTCCCTCTGAGGCTGTCCCTGTGACAACCCTGTCCCCCAATGCCTTCCAAGTGGCTTTCCCTCAGGGTCCTCCTGCAGGTGATGAGATGGAGGGGGATGAGTACGAGGACGATGATACAGATGATGAGGTTGACACTTCCCACGCCTCGTTTTTTATCTCCTCCATTAGGGATAGGGACCTTCTGATATGGAGGCATACTTACGGAGTGCCCTCGGGGGTAACTATGAGGGTTCCCTCTGAGACTGAGAGGGTTTTTGAGGGTGAAGAGGGAGAGGTTGCAGTCTACGAGCAAATGTTCAAGGTAGGTGTCAGACTTCCCTTCCACCCTGCCATTGTCGATATTCTGTCGGCTCTGGGCGTCTCCCCCTCTCAACTTCCACCCAACTCTTGGAGGACGATTCTGGGTTACATTTCCTTGTGGAAAAACTCTTTTACTGATGAGCCCTCGTCCGACGTATTCTTGGCTTGCTATAATATCACCTCTTCATCTAAACAGCCCGGATATTATCATCTTGGGGCGAGAAGGTCTGAGAAGAAACTTCTTCATGTGTCTCAAACTTCCAATCATGATTGGAAGAAGAGATTCTTCTTCATATCTGGGGCGTGGGAGCGTTCCGCCGAGGCGTCCGCTTCTGCCGATGGTCCGAGGGTCCCTAACAAATGGTCTAATCCCTCAATGAAAGCTAGGTCAGACCCCGAACTTAGCCTAGAGGAAAGGGATATTGTTGAGTACCTGAGGGGACGAGGGAGAGAGGGTGAGATCCCAAAGTTTGAAGATCTGATGACTCCTCACTTCCTTAAAGAAGCTGGTCTGAGGGTCGTCCCTCTGACAGAACTATGTGAGTTACACTGAACATTTTCCCTTATTTACTTATTTTTGTAGTGTTCTCTTTTTATCTCTGAACTTTTCTGACATGTCGTCCTCTTATCATATCGTCCTGCAGGTACACCAGACTACCTCTAGGAAATGACTGCTCCAAGCCTACTTGCTTGTTTGTCGAAGAAAAAGGGGAAGGAGCCTCAGCAAGCTCCAAAGAAGACAAGGGCCTCAGGGCCGACAGTTGTTGAGCCAACCTCTGATAGCCACAAGAGGAAGGAGCCTGAGACTCCTGTTGAGCATCGGCCTGATCTAAGGACGAGGGCAAGGGTCGAAGCCTCTGAGGGTACGACCTCTTCGTCGAGCATGGGGGCCTTCTGGTCTCAGAATCTGTCCCATCTGAGGGCCGACCCCTCATCCCTTATTGCCAACTTGAGGGCGGCCAAGGCCTCGATGTTCTCTGCACCATCGGCCTCTGACTTCGAGTTCTTGGCAAAGATGCCTCCAGCTAAAGTGTACGACTTCGGTCTGCATTCCCTTACTCAGGTATTGGTCTCGACCTTTAATTTCATTCTTTCATTAACTGTTCCCTCGGCCCCTCTTGACATTTGTTCATTTTTTCTTGCAGTCCGTCTGTGCCCTCACCTCAGCCACCAAGTGGATGGCTGAGAACCAACAGAAATTCCATGAAGCTGAGAGGGCCATTCAACAAGAGGCTGACCTACGGACAGAGTTGGACACTGCTAGGGCCGAGCTGGAGAGCACAAGGACTGAGCACGCTAGAGTCCTTGATGAGCTGACGAAGCAACATGACGCCGATCTGCAGGCTAAGGACTTGTTGATCAAGGACAAGGACTTGTTGATCAAGGACAAGTACGAGGCTCTGATCAACCTGGAGGCCCAGCATAAGACTGATCTGGAAGCAGCCATCAAGAAAGCTGAGGCTGATGCTGTGGAGGCATACAAGACTTCAGATGAATTTCAAGGCTTCGGCATTGAATATCTTGAAAGGGGGATTAGGACGGCCTGCCGATGGGTCATCCTCAAATTTGGCGATGTGGTTTCCTCTGTTCGCCCATCACTGGAGGGTGTTCAATTGGACGATCCCCTAATTGCCGAGGCCCTCAACCAGGTGGAGTCCCAAGTCCAGCTCGAAGGGGTCGGTACATCTGAAGATCATCCGGTGCTGGTAACAGAGGAGACCATTCCCATTGATGTTGAGGCTCTGCCCTCTGATGTCGTCCCATAGGGTGGCTGCCTGTAGCCCATACCCTTGTTTTTGTATTTTTGTTCTATGTATTGTAAAACACTTGATGCTTTATATTAATACCATCGTCTCTTCCTTTCACAACTGTCTCCCATAACTGCTGTCTTCCATATTTAATTCTGTTATGGTTTGTTCCTTGCTAATTTGCTTCTTCGTTGATGATGATGATACTAACCCTTCCCTCGTCTTTTTGAGGACCAATGTGGGGTCGTCCCCTCATCAGGCCTCATTATAGCCGAGGGTTCAAATAATCAAATTAATGATTTTTAACGAAGTCTACCCTCGTCTTTCTTAAGAACAGTGGAGGGGTCGTCCCCTCCACTGGTCCTCATTATAGCCGAGGGTTCAACTTACCAAATTAATGGTATTTATGTAGTCTACCCTCGTCTTTCCTGAGAACAGTGGAGGGGTCGTCCCCTCCACTGGTCCTCATTATAGCCGAGGGTTCAACTAACCAATTTAAATGGTATATATGAAGTCTACCCTCGTCTTTCTTGAGGGCAGTGGAGGGGTCGTCCCCTCCACTGGTCCTCGTTATAGCCGAGGGTTCAACTAACCAATTTAATGGTATATATGAAGTCTACCCTCGTCTTTTTTTAGGGCAGTGGAGGGGTCGTCCCCTCCACTGGTCCTCATTTTAGCCGAGGGTTTAACCAACCAATTTAATGATTTTTAATTAAAGTCTACCCTCGTCTTTCTTGAGGACAGTGGTGAGGTCGTCCCCTCCACTGGTCCCCATTATAGCCGAGGGTTCAACTTACCAAATTAATGGATTTTAACAGTCTACCCTCGTCTTTTTTGAGAACAGTGGTGGGGTCGTCTCCTCCACTGGTCCTCATTATAGCCGAGGGTTCAACTTACCAAATTAATGGTTTTTAACAAAGTCTACCCTCGTCTTTTTTTAGGACAGTGATGGGGTCGTCCCCTCCACTGGTCCCCATTATAGCCGAGGGTTCAACTAACCAATTTAATGGTAAATATGAAGTCTACCCTCGTCTTTCTTGAGGGCAGTGGAGGGGTCGTCCCCTCCACTGGTCCTCATTATAGTCGAGGGTTCAACTTACCAAATTAATGGATTTTAACAAAGTCTACCCTCGTCTTTCTTGGGGACAGTGGTGGGGTCGTCCCCTCCACTGGTCCTCATTATAGCCGAGGGTTTAACTTCTTTGCATGTATACTAGAACTGATAACCACTGGATGAGGGAAACACTGATACTTCTCATTAATCTTCAATGTGTTCTGTCAAAACAATGCTTATTACAACTATGGCTTATCAAGACCTTACAACACTACTGGTAGTATTTTTTCAAATGATCTGCATTCCAGGGGTTTCAGAAAGGTTCCCCTTCTAGGTTTTCTAGTCTATAGGTCACAGGGACAACTTCATCGGTGACCCTATAGGGGCCGTGCCAATTAGGATGGAGCTTATTGGGCTTCTGCCAAGTCTTTTTAAAAACCAAGTCTCCTACTGTGATTGGCCTCTGTTTCACCCTCTGGTTGTAAAACCTTGCGGTCCTCTGCTGGTAGGAAGCCTGCCTTATCTCAGCATCCTCCCTTCTTTCCTCAATTAAGTCCAGGTCAAGTCTCCTCTCCTCCGTATTTCCCTGGGGGTCGTACACTTGGACCCTATGAGTGGGAAACTCGACTTCGGTGGGGATGACTGCTTCTGATCCATAAGCTAACATGAATGGGGTCTCCCCAGTAGAGGTCCTTACTGTCATCCTGTATGCCCACAACACTGCATATAACTCCTCGACCCATCTTCCTTTTGCCTCCTCAAGCCTCTTCTTAATCCCATCTAGGATTGTCCTGTTCGTAACTTCGGTTTGCCCATTGGCCTGAGGTCGGCCTGGGGTGGAGAAAAATTGTTTGATACTTACCCTCTCACAGTACTTCTGTAAAGAGGCATTCTTGAATTGGGTCCCATTATCCGAGATGAGGGTGTTGGGTAGACCATATCTGCATATCACATTCTTCCAGATGAACTGGAAGGTCTTCTGCTCCGTGATCGTGACCATCGGTTCGGCCTCTACCCACTTTGAAAAGTAGTCAATTGCTACGATGAGGAACCGATAGTTATTGACTGCTCTCGGTAAGGGTCCTACCAGATCAATCCCCCATACTGCGAACGGCCATGGGGATGTAATGGAGGTGAGAGGCTGATGAGGTTGGTGAGGGATGGTAGCAAATCTTTGGCATTTATCACACTTTTTAACATATGCGGCATCATCTTTCCCCAAGGTCGGCCACCAGTAGCCTTGGGTGATCACCCTCTTTGCCAAGGATCTACCCCCAATATGGCTTGAGCACGACCCTTCATGCACGTCTTGCAAAATGGAAGGGCCTTTTTGTACAGCGTGTCTCCGATGACAGCGAACTTTGCAGCCCTGTATCTCAGCTTCTTCCTCTCTTGGCTTGCTTCTGGCATCTCTCCCCCTTTAATGTATCTGATCAGAGAGTCCATCCATGAAGGTTCTTGAGAAACATTCATGCAATTGCTAAGTGTTCCCTCAGCGTCCTCAATAGCTGGCTGAAATAAAATTTCCACTGGGACCGTCCTCCTGATGTCTGTTCTTGTTGTCGAGGCCAGCCTAGCAAGGGCATCAGCGCGGCCATTATCAAGCCTAGGTACCCTCCTTAATTTCACTTCTCTGAAGCCCTTCAGTAATGATCTCACCTTCTCGAGGTACCTAGCCATCCTTTCGTCCTTAGCCTCGTAGGCTCCTAGTATCTGATTTACGACTAGCCTTGAATCACTATGGACCAAAATATGGCCGACACTAAGAGACTTGGCCAAGGAGAGGCCTACTACTAAGGCCTCATATTCAGCCTCATTGTTGGAGGCTTTGAAGTTGAACCTCAGGGCGTATTCGACGTCTGTGCCATCGGGTGCTGATAGTATCAGTCCAGCACCACTTCCGCTATCACAGGAGGACCCATCAACGAAGAGGCTCCACGGAGTCTTTCCTTCAGAAAAATTTCCCTCAGAGAGGGACCCCTGTCTAAAGATGTATCTTCCCTCTTCGTTTTTAGTCACTTTCCTTCTAGCGGTGCTCGTCTCAACTATATTTGCGGGTGTGTCTGCGGGTGTGTCTTCTGTATCTGCCTTCCCGAGGGTCTCACCCTCGGCCTCATCATCTTCCCAGGTGAACTCAGCCACGAAGTCTGCCAAGGCCTGCCCCTTAATGGCTGTCTTAGGCTGATACACAATGTCAAACTCCCCCAGCTCTATAGCCCAGGTCATTAGCCTTCCTGATTTTTCAGGCTTGTGTAGGACATGCCTAAGAGGAGAGTCAGTAAGGATGACCATAGTATGGGACTGGAAGTACGGTTTCATCTTCCTTGAGGCATGGATCAAGGCATAGGCCAACTTCTCCATCCTCGGGTATCTCTGCTCTGCCCCCTGGAGTGCCTTGCTGTTGAAATATACGGGCTTCTGTATCCCATCTTCTTCTCTTACGATCGCTGCACTGATAGCGGACTCTGAGACAGCAAGGTACACGTAAATTCGTTCACCCTGCACGGGTCGTGACAGCAGCAAGGGAGACCCTAAGTACGATTTTAGCTCCTTGAAAGCCTCATCGCACTCTTTGCTCCATTCAAAGGCCTTCCTGAGGATCTTGAAGAATGGTAGACACCTGTCTGTAGCCCTTGACACAAATCTGTTCAAGGCAGCCACTCTCCTTGTGAGCCTCTGAACGTCTTTAATGGACTTGGGGGTCTTCATCTCAATAAGGTCCTTTATCTTTTCGGGATTGGCCTCGATGCCTCTTTGATTGACAATGAACCCCAAGAACTTCCCCGCTCCGACCCCGAAGACACACTTGGCCGGATTGAGCTTCATTTTGTATTTGTCCATTGTATTAAAGGTCCTTTCCAGGTCTGCCACATGGTCCTCGGCCTTCAGACTTTTAGTCAGCATGTCATCTACGTAAACCTCCATAGACTTCCCAATTTGGTCTTCGAACATTTTATTTACGATGCGCTGGTACGTTGCCCCCGCATTTTTTAGGCCAAAGGGCATGACCCTGTAACAGTATGTCCCCTTGTCAGTGATGAAGGCAGTCCTCTCCGAGTCATCAGGGTTCATGAAGATCTGGTTATACCCTGAGTAGGCATCCATAAAACTCATGAGCTCATGGCCTGCGGTAGCGTCTACCATCTGGTCGATGCGGGGGAGAGGGAAGCTGTCTTTGGGACAATGCTTGTTGTGAAAGGAAGAGACGAAGAAGCAAATTAGCAAGGAACAAACCATAACAGAATTAAATATGGAAGACAGCAGTTATGGGAGACAGTTGTGAAAGGAAGAGACGATGGTATTAATATAAAGCATCAAGTGTTTTACAATACATAGAACAAAAATACAAAAACAAGGGTATGGGCTACAGGCAGCCACCCTATGGGACGACATCAGAGGGCAGAGCCTCAACATCAATGGGAATGGTCTCCTCTGTTACCAGCACCGGATGATCTTCAGATGTACCGACCCCTTCGAGCTGGACTTGGGACTCCACCTGGTTGAGGGCCTCGGCAATTAGGGGATCGTCCAATTGAACACCCTCCAGTGATGGGCGAACATCTTTAATGGACTTGGGGGTCTTCATCTCAATAAGGGCCTTTATCTTTTCGGGATTGGCCTCGATGCCTCTTTGATTGACAATGAACCCCAAGAACTTCCCCGCTCCGACCCCGAATACACACTTAGCCGGATTGAGCTTCATTTTGTATTTGTCCATTGTATTAAAGGTCCTTTCCAGGTCTGCCACATGGTCCTCGGCCTTCAGACTTTTAGTCAGCATGTCATCTACGTAAACCTCCATAGACTTCCCAATTTGGTCTTCGAACATTTTATTTACGAGGCGCTGGTACGTTGCCCCCGCATTTTTTAGGCCAAAGGGCATGACCCTGTAACAGTATGTCCCCTTGTCAGTGATGAAGGCAGTCCTCTCCGAGTCATCAGGGTTCATGAAGATCTGGTTATACCCTGAGTAGGCATCCATAAAACTCATGAGCTCATGGCCTGCGGTAGCGTCTACCATCTGGTCGATGCGGGGG
The DNA here is from genome assembly GCA_949130495.1 of Sambucus nigra. Lineage (NCBI taxonomy): Eukaryota > Viridiplantae > Streptophyta > Magnoliopsida > Dipsacales > Adoxaceae > Sambucus > Sambucus nigra. The sequence goes on from OX422218.1 coordinate 226,405,769, forward strand.
AGAGGGAAGTTGTCTTTGGGACAATGCTTGTTGAGGTCTGTGAAGTCCACGCACATTCTCCACTTGCCGTTGGCCTTTGGGACGATGACTGCATTGGACAGCCACTCAGGGTAGATGACCTCTCTGATAAATTCAGCGTCTTCTAATTTTTTAACCTCATCCCTGATGACCTCATACTTCTCTCTAGAGTAAATCCTCCTCTTCTGCTTTACCGGCTTCACTCCCTCTACCACATTGAGTTTGTGGCACATGATTTCAGGGTCGATCCCTGGCATATCTACATGACTCCATGCGAAGACGCTTCGCCTTCTCCTCAACAGTTTGATGAGGTCTTCCTTGATACTGGGCTTCAGAGACTTGCCAACTTGGACGGTTTTTCCCGGGTCATCCTCATCGAGGATGATGGGTTCTACCTCCTCAGCGGCCTCCCCTTTTTTGAGCTTCGTCTCGTCCCTGGGGTCTAGGGTATCAATGTTGTAAGTGGTTGTAGCCCTCTTATGTGCCTCCTTTTCTTCAGCGGAGTTGTAGTAGCACTCTCTCGCTGTCGTCTGGTCTCCCTGGACTTCCCCCACCCCATAAGGGGTAGGGAACTTAACCATCTGGTGGACTGTGGACGGCACAGCTTCAAACCCCTTGAGGGCCACACGTCCCAGTATGATGTTGTATGCCGAAAACACATGCTCATCCAGCACAAAGAAACTGACCCTCTTGGTGAGCCATCTCGGCCATTCGTCCCCCATCCTGACATCAGCCTCATATATTCCCAGGGGGTGAACCTTCTCCCCACTGAACCCAATCAATGGATGATGGTATGGGACAAGTCTGGCACGACTGAGGCCCAAGGCCTTGAAGCTTGGCCAAAACATCACATCTGCGGATAAGCCCCCATCTACCAGGATCCTCGGCACTTCGCACCCGTGCACCCTGGTAGTGATGACAAGAGGGTCATCATGCGGGGCCAAGAGGCCTTTGAAGTCCATCCTTGAAAATCCCACTATCAAAGTGTCCATGTCAACCTTCTTCCTTTTTTCTGACTTGACCTCTAGGAAGGTTGAGTGCACCATCTTCGTTACTGCCTTAGCCTCCGCAACATGGGCCTTCCTGTCAGCGACCTCAGACCCTCCTCCTACTAAACCCCCGGAGATCATTCCTACACCGAGCGAGATCATATTGAGCCTCTTGAGAGGACCGTGGTCGTCTCTCGGCGGGAGGTTAGGGTCGTCCTCATCATCAGAAGGGTCGTCCCCTCTTTTTTGAGGACCTTCTCTGCAGGCATCGACTCGCTTCTTTCTGGGGTCGTCCCCTCGGCCCCTCTTGAAGTCGTCTTTGTCGACGTACTTTCTGAGCTTCCCTTCCTTTAGCATCTTCTCAATCTCATCTTTCAGAGCGAAGAATTTTTCCATTACGTGGCCGTGGTCTTGGTGAAACTCACACCACAGGTTCTTATTCCTCTTGCCAGGTGCTGCCCTTAGCTTCTCGGGCCACTTCAGGGATCGGTCACTCTTAATCTCATTGAGAATCTGTTCACAGCTGACCGTCAGAGGGGTGTACCCCGCGAACTTATCATCCGAGGACCTCTTCTTCCCCTCTTTGTTCTTCTTAGGGTATTTACTCCCACTAGCACCTCCTCTTTCGTCTTCATATTTTGCCGCCATCGCCTCTTCGGCGTTCATCACCTTTCCTGTCGACAGCAGTTCAGCCATCGTCCTCGGAGGGTCTTCAGCAAGCTTCCATAACAGCTTCCCCTTCTGGAGTCCTCCAATCAGGGCTGTCATAGCTATGCTTTCCTCATAGTCTTCCACCTCCAGCTTCTCCTTGTTGAATCTGTCTATATAGTCCCTCAGACTCTCACTCTTCCCCTGCTTGACATAGAGCAGGTGGGTGGTCTTTTTTTGTGGCCTCACCCCAAAGCAGAAATTATGGATGAACAGGTCTGCCAACTGCTTAAAGTTTTCGATGGAATTTTTCAGAAGAGATGTGTACCAAACATGCGCAGCCCCTGTCAAGGTACCAGAGAAGGCACGACACCTCATCTCATCTGAGATAGAGTATATGTCTGCCGTCGATTGATACATCTCCACGTGGTGGACAGGGTTGGTGCTCCCATCGTATCTTGGGGTGACCACAGGAGGCTTGAATTTTGATGGCGTGGGGAAGTTGACTATCTTTGCCACAAAGGGTGAGCATATGGTGTATCCCCTCTGAAGAGGGTCTCGGTTCTTCAGTATGTCGCCAATCTTATCCTCTAACAGCTGGATTGAGTCATTCCAGGGCCTCACAGGGTCTGCGTGGCCGATGTTATCCCCCGCAGCCTCTTGGAGGTGGATGGGGGGTTCCACTGCAGCAGGCCTGTGTCGGCTGTTTACTTCCCTTTGGCCATCATCCCGTCCCTGGGGTCGGCCATCTGCTGCCTCCTTCCTGGATCTCACCGCGCTTCTCGACCTGGACAACTTATCCCGCAGGTCATTTACTAGACCTAGCCTCTCAAAGGCCGACCCCCTGCTCAGACGATCAAAAGCAGAGCCTCTCGGGCGATCATCAGGGTTTGGTCTCACGCACTTTCCTCTACTATCCTGGAGTGGTCTCACAGTGTTGTTGGAGACCTCATACGGTTCCCAGCATTCAATTGGGGCCTCCTCTCCCTCCAGATCGTCATACCTGTCTTCAGGGCAAGGGTTTCCTTGCCTCCCCAGGCGTAAACGCCTGGGGTCAGCAATATCCCTACGCCACTGAGGGGGTGGCAGGTCTTTGCGTGGTGCCTGGGGTGGTCCCCTGGCCTCATGCTGTCCTGGGGCAGCTGCCGGAGTAATCTATTCAGGCGAGACCCCGGGTGGTCTCAGTATGTTCTGGCTTAGAGCTGTGAACTGCTCCTGCATCAGACGCTGGCTTGCTACCAGAGACTTTAGGGCTGCTGCCACATCAGCCATCTCAGACTGAGGCGGCGGCTGACTGGAACTGGGTCTTCCCCCCTCATCCGACGGGGGAAGTGGTGGCGGTGGCATCTCAGGTGCCATGTGCTTGAGCTAGAACAGCTGAACTGAAGAAAGGACTGGTGAGCTTGGGAACCTTAGTGGGTCTCTTTCAACGGTGAAACACCTCCTCTCAGGGGAGGGTTGGTTCACCACCAGAGTGCCCAGTGAGGTCAAGCTATGCAAAGGAAGAGATGTCTTCTCGTTCCCACAGACGGCGCCAAACTGATGATGCTGAGATTTAGCACCACTAGATAAGTGATAGTGAGCTCAAACAGTAACGGCCATGGCAGCCATAGAGATGTATAAGTGTATAAGTATGTAGAAGGGGATGAGTATAAGAGGAAATAAGACAATGATGTATAGTGGTTCAGCCAAATTGGCCTACATCCACTGTGAGTGTGTGATCCACTAAGTATGGGCACTAATGGCCTTGGATACAATGCACATAACCCTCTCTCTCTCTCCACTGTGTGTGTACAAGCAAAGTTTTAGCTAGGGCTACTGTTCATGGATCGATCCCCTGTAGGGTTGGGGATGACAAGTATATATAGGTCTTGGGGGGTGTAGTGTACCCCCTAAGTAAGCATGGTGCATGTGAATGATGATCTAACCAATCCCCTGTTGACACCTGTAGATGCCAAATGATGACATAATATTCCCTCACGTGAGGGTGTGATTCGGTTATAACGGTCTGCCACGTGTCATATGAGCCTGACGCGCACTGTTCCACGCGTGTCCCGAACCACGCGCTGTCATGATGTCACCCTCGGCCTATGAGCCGAGGCCGAGGGCAAAGTTTCTTCCGGTGGGGAGCCTTGGCCTCGTACTGTCGGCCCCTCGTAGGGTCGGCTAGAGCCTAGGGAAGGGTCAGCCCCTCGTAGGGTCGTCTGGACCCTGGTGAAGGTCGGCCCCTCGTAGGGTCGCCTAGAGCCTGGTGGAGGGTCGGCCCCTCGTAGGGTCATCTGGGCCTGGTGGTGGCCAGCTGGGGCCTGGAGAAGGGTCGTCCCCTCGTAGGGTCGTCCGTATTGGAGGTAATCCTCATCCAGGCTGAGGGTATAAACGGGTATATCAGTACCTGTCACACATAATAATTTTTTTAGTGTTGGTGTATTAAAAGGATCACATGTAAGAGAAAAAATAGAGATATTCACATGTATAATATAGGGGATATGAGAGAGACTATAGAAATAGGGGTGACAATTCGTGTTATTGGTTCGTGGTTTCACCTAACACGACATGACACAACAACGAAATATTAAACATGAACACGACATGACACGACACAAATTCATGTTTTTTTAACACCACGAACATGAAACATGTGAAAACATGACACGACACGATTAACACGTTTTTTCCAAATTGCCACGATTTACATAATTTGTCCAAAATTACACGACTAACATGAAACTAGTTTGAACCAATTTTTTTGTTAAAATTAAAGGTATAATATAACACACCAATCATTATAAAATCCAAATATGTTAAAAGCTACTTTTGCTTATAACCTGTTAAAGATGACAAATCTGTTATCATTCAAGTTTCAATACCAAGGCACATAATCTATTTAACCAAGCCAAAATTCTACACGTCTCCAACCAAATATGTTAACAGGTCTCCAACATAAAATCCAAAAAAGGTACACATAATTACAGCCACACCCACACATATAATAGTGTTTAAGCTGGACAAAAAGAGTGTTTAAGCTGGACAAAAAAACAACATATCTAGTGTTTAAACTGGACAAAAAAATAGTAGCTTCTTATGCTCCCAAAACAGCCACAACCCTTTGCATCAATCCAAGGAATCAACCCTGTATTAAATGAGATGTAAGTAACTATAAAAAAAATTAATTTCTTAAACGTGTGATAAAAATTATCAATAAAATTACCTAGACAATGGTTTCTCCCTTGGTCTCCAATTGAATTATATCTTCGGTTAATTCAAGTAAACT